>JAAGNO010012799.1:24895-35631 GCA_033439905.1 Ceryle rudis | reverse complement strand
AAAAAAAAAAGCCCCGAGCCAAACCATTTCTATACCACTGCTTTACCACTATGACTAGTTTTGTCTTACAGTGTTTGAGGTTTCTCAGACAAAGAAAATTGTTCTTCTCCGGTCAGAGGAGAACACGTTTTTGAATCTCCAGCTTTGCCGACGGCCAGCACCCCGGAGCTGTGGTGGGAGCCGTGCCTTGCTGGCTCCTGCCCCCGGCGTGCTGCCCCCCAGAGCTCCTGGGCGCTTTCTTCTGCAAAGACATCGGCGTAGGCGCTCTGCAGGAGAGTGCCTCTTAAGCAGCAAGAAGTGTGTGCTACTTCATTAAACAAAAAGTAGCCGTTCGCATAGGAAAAGGAGGAGTTTGCAGAGAAAAGCCGTGGAATTGAAATGCAGCTCTGCCGAGTGAGTGACAGGGTGTGTTTTATTCTGCTCAACTGCTGCTGAGGAGAAATCTCTCAGAACATCAGAAGCTGGCAGAGGAGCTGTGTACTGATTTGGAAGACCTTGCAGGGGGCTGGATGAGAAGCTCGAAGAGCACATCTGCCACCTTCTTTCAAAGCAGTGAGAAATTAGAGGGAGGGAAATAGCATGCATGACACATTGCTGTGGTACTTCAATACTGAATGAGTAGCAAAGAAGCAACCAGGAAGCTTGATGATGTGGTGAGTGGGCACGCACACAACATGCTCTTTCTCATTTTCAGTAGCCGTAAGGGCCTCAGGGTGGGTACAGTGACAGCAAATTTTTTGATGCCTACTGTCCAGATGCATCTGATAAATGGAGCTCCCAAGCAGGGTACAAAGACAGCATCCTGGTAAGTCTCTCGGCAGGAAATGATGGGCTGGAATCATCTGAGTGACTCCAAACTAACTTGTAGGTTTAGTCCTCTAGCTATTAGGATTCTGGAAAATAAGAGGGCAGAGAAGGAAGCAGACACTGAAGATGCACCATGATCTATTATAGGAAAGAGAAGAAAATATGGGATGCTGCCAGAAGGGAAAGAAGGTATGATAAAAGCAAGGGATGTAGTAAGTAGGGTTGGTCGAATAGTATTTGGCGAATGTATTTGACAGATTTCCCAGGTACTCGTCAAATATGACAGGTACACTCTGCAGCATTCGATCAGCTGTGTAACTGGCCAAATACTATCTGCTGACAACTGGCAAAATGAATCAAGCCCGTACTCTACATTTGGCTATTGTTTTGGTTTTTTTTCTTTTCTTCCTAGTATCGAAGCAAGTTTGGCAGTAACTAATTCCAGAACAAGTAGAAAGTTGTGATGTTATGTTGAATCCCGTACAGTGCATGATGAACATGATGGCTGTGGCTTTTGATGGCATTGCTGAGCAGATATTTTTCACCATGGGTAGTCCTTTTAGATGTTGTAGGCCCTAAGTTCGTGTGTTTTCTAGGCTTGATGAGATGTTCTCATGGCAGGTCTAAAGACCCCGTAGTGTTACGAGCATCCTCTTGGATTTGATTAGCACTGTTTTAAGGTAACTGCGTTACATAATGGCCACACATCTTCTGAGCCTAATTTAAGCCAGAAATCCCAATTGCTATGTGAAACATGAAATGCATTCTCATCTTAATAAGCCTCCATAATCAAATTAGTTTTGTCCCATATTTAATTTAGTCTTTGTCCTGAAGAAAATTAAAGCAGCCAAGGCAAGATTCGGTGTAATTGTGCTCTATACCATGTGGAGTTTTGACAGTCTTATGTCATAACAATGTGTAATGACTTGTTCGTGTGGCTATTGAAGGTTGAGAAACAGATACCACTTACACATTCTAATGTTGTTCTAAATCTTTGAAGAGTGTTCCCATTTAATATTCCTGTGACACGACTGTTGCTTAATCAGGACTTTACTCTTGCTGTTTCCCAAACTCAGTGCCGTCGTCACGCTGCTAACCGGTGTACAATATATCCTCTTTTGTGTTTTGGGTTTTTTTTACCCTGTAAAATTTTTTTTTTTTTTTTTGGTAGTTTGGGAAGTTCCTCTTTGCTTTCAGTTAAATCCCAGGATGAGAAGGATATATTGCACTGAGATTATCTCTGTGGGGGATGATCAGAGTAACCCATTTGACTTTGATATTTTATTTCCTTTGGGGTTTTGGCCCTTTGTTTCCTAGAAGCAGGTGATTCAGACAGCTCAAATATTAAGCCTCCCGTTCTTGTTTGAGCACACGTGTATCTATAATACTGAATAGGGAGAAAAACCATGGGGAAAAAGCAATTTACTCTGAATGTTTGCATATGCAAATTTTAGATGCATAGAACTGTTGAGTCCACTTAGTCCCTCTGATCTCTTGATTTTTACGCACTTCTTTATTTTTCCTTAATTGTTGTCTCAAGATGCTCCCTGCATGTAACCAGCCTCTGCAAGGAACAACTCTCATATTCTAGGTCTCAATCTTTCTCAAGTTGATTCTGCATGAGAATGGACCTCTCAGACCTTTCAGACCTTGGAGTTTTACTTTCTACTTTCGTGTAGAAAGCCTCTTTGACAGATTGGTTTTAGGGACCCAGATTGAGTCATTCGGGATCAAATCAGAACAGACAAAGTATTTGGTTACAGCTGCATTTCCCCAGCTTGGAGAGAGCGTTCAGTGAAACTGCAATTCCACGTTGATCCAGAGCACGGCAAGGGCAGAGCGACGGTGACAGATGCAGCTTAACTGTTTCCTTTGGGATTTGAATTGACCCCGTGGGGTTTTTGCCAATGTGTATTCCCAGGAAGCTCTGTCCTGCCGTTCCCTATTGGAATCCCCTGGGTTCACTTGTCCAATTTTCCTCCTTCCTGGTAGAACAGGAGGAGTTTTGTTCGGTCCCTTGACTTAAGTCGCATTTATGACTGGTGAGCAGGAGGGTATAATTTATGCCTTCCTTTCCCTTGGCAGTCATTTTTTGTTGTGGCAGTTATTGTTTCTGCCTTTCCTTAAATACTCGAGGGGTCACAGTCAGTGTCCAGTTTGCATAGTCATCCTATTTTCCCGTTCTCTGCCCTTCATGTCGGCACATTTGCAACGTTACTTAAATCTGTCCAAGAGGCAATAATTGTTCTAAGGCTGTCTCTCACCTAACTAGAATATGGGCTGTTCTGTCTGCACCTCAAGGAGGGGACATAAAGATGATGCAGTATACAGGAGCAATGACTTATTTATTGTCCCACCTATCCAGGAGCATAGCTCTGGGCAACAGTAAAAATTAGCTGCATGCTTCTTGGAAAGATTTGGCATAAGTTGGCATTTGGGGAATGTCTTCTGCTGAAGTAGCCACTCAGATAAAATATTGCAAATAAATGACTTTGTTTTTGCTAAGAAGGACGTAAGCGATTGCGGGGGGGTTAGAATCTCACTTGACTTCTCATTTCTTTGCAGCCTGGTGGATGATCGGTGTGTTGTACAGCCAGAAGCGGGTGATCTTAACAACCCACCCAAAAAATTCAGAGGTAAGTTTATTAGACAGCTTCTTCCCCTTCTGCTTAGAAGTCGCCCTTCATTCTGTGCAATCACGTGTAACTATCGGTGACCTCTGTGCTTTCTGGAGAATGTTTTAGTGTCATTTTCTTCCACGAAGGGCAACTCATGAGGGAGAAAATAAGTGTGAACGTTGGGTGAAGTGAGTTCTGGGGCTTAAAAAATTCATGTTTTGTGAGGAGGTGGGTTTGCCAGGTGAGGTTGGCGTTCGGATCTGAGCAAACTTACAGGGTCCCTGTAGGTTCCGTTTTTCTCTGTGCTTTTGTATGTGCCATTTAGTTACCCTGTACCAAACCTATCCCAGAGAAGAGAAAAAGAAGCAAATGTTTACAACAACTATTTTTGTTTGACCTCATTTGCTATTAACTACATTTGACTTTGCTCTTATTCTGCCAGGAAACTTCTGCTTAGTGATAAGAAATTAATGCCTACTTCTTGGCACAGTTTGGCCAGGGCTGATTTGTTTCAGGAAAATCTCAAACAGGCAGAGAAACACTAATGGAGATTTAGTTAGGAAAAAGATTTTTGAGTCTTTTTAGTTGTTGTTTGGGTTTTGTTTGTTTGGTTTGGGTTTGGTGGGTTTTTTTGTGGTGGTTGTTTTTACCTCTTGGTTGCATCTTTTATCCAAAGAATGGCTCAGCCAAATATTCCACAAATTCGATCCCTTTATTGCTGTTCTCAGATGTAGCAGCAGCTAGTTGTCTTGTTTCTGTATTGGTTGAATATTTTTTCCTTGGTTATGGCTTTGGCTTTATCAGGGGCTCAGAATTACCATAATTCAGGTTTGCCAGAAGGGCAGATGATTGCCCTTGAAAATCGCTTGAAATTGCCTTTGGAATATACCTTCTGTACTGCTTGTTTGCTTTGCTGCTGTTTGGTTGGTTGGGTTTTTTTTTTTTTGCCATGACATGATGTATCTATCCTATAATGAAACTCTCTCTATGCCATATTGCTGAAGTCTGTGGATTCTTTTTGGTTTTTCTTGCTTTTTACTGGAAAATGAAATAGCTGAGGATCCAAATACTGAAGAGGCAACCTGGGGAAGTTTTAGCATTCAACGTTAAGCTCTCCAGAAAAAGAACAATGGTGTTACACAAACTGGAGCCTTGAGTCTAGGCGTTTCTTGACGCTATCATCACATGAAAGAATAAAGCCAGATTTGAGTCAAACCGCTGGGTGTCGAAGGAGGTGGGGGGAGCGAGAGAGAAGAGAATGAGAAAAAGGCAATTCCTGCTAGCACAGTTTAGGAACTGCAAGTACAGAGAGACATTTGTCTGACATAAAACATTGTGGTTAGACATTGTAAATGTTCTCATATTACTTATAATTTATACATGGAGAAAGAATGGTGTGAACCTTTTCCAACCTTTGTAGTTCCTTCACTAAAGCTTTCATGGGGACGCTTGTGCTTAATGGCAGCTGGCAACAAAAGCCATAAAATGTTAGCAGGCATTTCTGTTATTTATACACATGCTTGGAAATGTAGTCTAAGATAAAATGCTTTCCATTAATTGTGTTCAGAAGTAATAATGAAGCTTATCGCCCCATCTTCAATACAAATGGAAAACACCTCTTTTTTTTTTCTTTTCATTATTAAGGAGCAAAGGCACCCAGAGGCTTGCCTGGGGTGTTGCATGGGAAGTCTGTGGCCAGGTCAGCAGCTACAGCCATGTGTCCGCAATCTTACGTGGTGGTTTTATGACACCTGGCAAAAAAATACTTCCCTTGCAAATGGGATACAGCCTTCCCTAAGGTGCATTTATCCAAACAACTGCATTTACATCTGGGATATAAAGCAACCGTGGGCATCGGGTGAATGTAATTCAGCGGTCCCAATATTTTGCTTCGTCATACTTGAGATTTTGTCTTCGTTGCCTTGGGCGGTGTCGCGGGTACAGCCGATGGGTAGCACAAGTCACCTTTTGTACGGTAGCATCCTGTGGTAGGAACTGCTGAGGACACGTTCTGGTATCTTTAGTATCAGTATCTGGTATCAGTGAACTTTGTGGGTGGTGTCCGCTCCTGTGATTTCATCTGGTCACCACGGCCAGTCGGATATCGCTGCAGTTTGAGGCCTGAGAAATAGCATCGTCTTGGTTTGAATTTGAATAGGTGCAAAACATGGGAACGGAGAAGTAACTTTCGAAAACCTCAAAGCAGGACCAAAATTAATCAAATAGAAGCGACTCGCATGATAACTTTACACAGGAGTAGAACAACGCCTCTGTGCTGTAACCTGTTTTGTACCTATGTGCAAATCCTCTCAAACGAGCTGTGCTTTAAGATGTCCAGATGCAGATCAGTCAAATCTGAAGCCACCATCTGGGAGGAACACTGAACGTGTGGCTTTGTGACCAATCTCAAGGATCTCGCTTCGGGTAGTATTTTGAAGAAATGTAATTCTAAGCTGCTCTGAGCAGATCTGTCTTTTGTGGGCAGATGTAAAATAGTTGTAAATACAATTTTCATGCTTAATCAAAGTGGTGAGAGATCTAGAAGCAAGATTCACTGCTTAGCTATGCATTCATGAGTCCAAAAAAATTCAGTGTGAAGCTTAAAGCGTATATATCCAGTGCAGAATTAATCCATCCTGCTTTTTTTTTTTTCTTAGCCATGGGTGTTTGGGGTTTTAAAAAGTCCTGTTACCTAGGCTACGCTTAATCAGTTGCATCTCGTGGCAGCAGCAAGGCCCTGGTCTAGAGGGTGGTGGTTTTTGTTTCCTCTCCACTTCAGACTTGTGAAATCCAGCAGAGCTGCTGTGCGTAAAGGTGTGGTGTGCACGGACCACCCCTCTTTCTGGAGGGAGCCTCTCCGACGACCGGCAGTTGACAGCAGCACTTGGCCGAGGGTATGTGCTGCCACTAAATGCTGAGAACCTGCCTGGGGTGTCAAAATAGTCCCTGCCTGAGGCACAAGCTTCAAAAAATAAACGCTTTGTAGCTGAGACGAGGTGGGTTTCGTGTGCTAGTAAGTCACTCCTTATAAATATGTTGGCTTTGAGTTGTCCTAGGGAAAGTTCAGTGGGGGAAGCTTCAGGGGTCTTTGGGATGAAGTGGATGGAATGGAATGATTTGCAGCGGCACGACTGGAGTTGGGAGCGACAGAGCCTTTCAGTCTGCTGGGAGGAGAAGGTGCAGAGGTGTCCTGAGGACACGAGGGCTTGCTCTGTTGACAAAAGTTAAGGAAAAACCAGGCTGACAGATCAGGTGCTGGTGGAGCCCTGAACGAGGAAGCTGAGAGTAAGATAGGGGAGCACTCAGGTAAGATTTGGAGTGCTGCCTAAAAGTATAAAGGAGATATTAAAAAGAGAATAAAAATAAAAAATAAATAAATAAATTTAGAGTGTTGAAGTGCCAGAGTTGGAAAGATCTTTAAAGGAAGGTATTAGTCCAGCACCCTCAAGTCACTGCGAGTGTTCACCAGTAGTCACCTCACACATGAAATGCTGTTGTGTCTCTAGGACCTTAAAATACTAGTTTGATCACTTAAAGGTGTAGAGGCCAATTTGTGTTTTGTTTGATCACTTGAAGGTATAAAGGCTGGTTATTTTTTGTCTTCCATTTTCCCATCCCACTCAGAGGTGGATTCCACCTGAAGTCAGTGGTTTGAGGTTGGATGGTAATTATGGTCTGTGAGATTTCAGTTGATTATTTTTTTTGCGCAGGCTTTCCGAGTCCGCTTTAAATATAGTGGTTTGTGTGGGTTTTGTTTTGATTTGATTTTTTTTTTTTTAAATGTTTCTATGGCCCTTCATGTTTTCGGCTCCAGCTAATTCCAAAGTCGTTAAAACTGCCTCGCAAAACATTAAGACTTAAGAGTACATTCATTAGGGAGTTTCTTTTTAAAAAGGTTGCTATGAAAATTCTTGCCAGAGAGGCTTTTACTTCGCTGCTCTGAATATACTGTGTACAGATGAGACTCCTGGAAAAAAAATCCTAGTTGTACAAAGTCACCAAAAAAATGAGAAGGAGTGTGACAGTCCCTTGGTTATCCGCACGGCTCGGAACAAAAGAAAAAAAAGACATTTTACGTATTTTCTAAAGCTTGAGTCACTGCTCTAATCGCTGTCTCTGAGGAGGACTGCGCATCTGAATAGCGACTGGAAATGAACATTCCTTTAATATGCACGAGGTTTATGTGGAAAGTATGAACTACAGCTGACCCTCGAGCCGGGCTGAAAGCACCGGTGTTTCATTCGAAATCATTCCCACTTAAACCAGACAGGACAAATAACCACGCTGCAAATTCCAGTCAGACCTCGCGATAGCGGCGAAGCTGAAGCAGAGCCCGGGGCTGAGAATTGTGTGCTGTAGCTGCTGCTTCTCTGCTCTATTAGTGAGTTTGTGAGTTTGCAGAGGTTTGAATTTTTATTTTTTTTTTTGTGCGTTCGGTCTGGATCGGAACGTAGCGCTGAGCCAAACGTGTTTGCTTCCTGCAAGACGCTGCTACTATGCCAAAGGAGTCTGTCTGACAGCCTTCTTGGGAAATGCCTTACAGCTCCTGGTGTGGGATGCAGCTCTGCCTGCCAGCCATCCAGAGGCTCCGCAAGAGCTGCGTGGAACGCAGGGGAAAAGGGCACTCACTGGGTTAATTTGTCCAGCAGCTACCTCCTTCCAGAACATTGTTTTAGTAGTTGCTGGGCAACACTCTTTTTTTGGCAAGATGTTCAAGGAATGAACCCGTATCTGAGACTTAAAATACCCTCATGGTGAAGCAGGAGAGGAGTAGTTCGAATTCTGTTTGTTCTTTTGATGCTAATCCATACCGGCTGCGCTTTCTGAGCATCACCCTTGGCCAGGCTGCGATGGGGGTGGCAGGGGCTGGCGTGGGGGGGGCTCTGCCTTGGAACTGCACCTTCACAATCAGTAGAAGAAATGACCTGGATGCTACAAAGAAGCTTTAATATATAAATCATAATAATTTAAAAAAAAGATAGCTACACACCCCACTTCTTTTGCTGCCTTTCTCTTAAATTCACACTGTGCTCAACGTTGCAAGTCAATAAGCTTCTCCCTAACAAGAATGTTTTGAGATGTTTGGGTTTTTTTCCTTCATAGCTTTGCCATCAGTGATCTGAAGCTGGTACACTCCTGCTTTGCTTAAGATGAAGGAAACCGTAGAATTTATGCAGCCCTGATAAAGGCTGTGGACTTCCGTTGCATATATATGGGATTATTTAGCCTTATTTAGCCAATGCAAGCTTGTTTATAGTCTGGCATTAGAGCTGAGATCGAGGGAATTTTCAGTTGAAGGGCCACATACATAGTTTTCTCAAACACTTCAGTATATTAAAACAACCCAACAAAACAACAAAACACCCCAAATAAAACAAATACTGAGATCCCTCTGCCTGTTAGTTCTGGAAGAATCTTAGTAGCGTATAGAATTGCACTTTGTAGGTTGTGAAGTAGTTCAGTACTCATCAAGATATTTTTTTTTTGTGGTAGAAGCCTTTAGATCTCATGTGTTCAGCTTCAGGGTGAGCGTAGCTTCAAATGATACCGGTCTCCTCCACGCAGACGTTTCCAAATCTACTCTGGTGAGAGAGATGATATCAGCTTAGGTTTCCTTTTACATTTTGACACGAAATAGTCTGCATCATATGATGTCCTGCATATATTAGATGAGGTCAAGTGGGTGTTTTGCAGAGGGTTGAAGGCATGTTGCTGGAATGATGGTAAAAAGAGGAAGGGTGACAGACCTGGGCTGATGGCTGAGCTTAGGCTCTTTGTTGAACACGGTGTTTCAAATGCTGGTGAGATCTTTGGGTGGATTAATTATTAAGGTGCCTAGATTTCCTTGAAGGAATATTTAACCTGATGTCTAAATATGGCTTTTTTTTTTCTTCACTCTGATAACCATCTATTAGCAGCTAAAATAGCAGGATTCGTTTGTCATGCAGGAGGCAGAACTTCTGAGAGTGCTAAGTTCAAAGTTCAGCACGGCGAGCTTGAGGAGCAATACATCACTTGCAGTAGAGGAGTGACTCCTTTTCAGTTTGAGATGTTCAAGACAGACTAAAATGTACTCGTTGAATATCAGAGGTAGGAAGTGGGGCAACGGTACCTTCTTAATTAACTTCTCTGGTTTTGCTAAGAGCCAAATGCCATTAAAATTAAAAACTATGCTTCTTAGCCCTTTTTCAGAATGAGTACTAAGATCACGATTTAGGTAAAATCAAAAGTTTTAGGGTTGCCACGATGGAAGAGAAAGATGGTGAAAGTACAATCCCATGCTGTGCTGGGCATTTCTTTAAAACTTTGTGTAGGAAGAATCTTTCAATCTTGCTGAATTAGGATGTAGTTAGAATATCCCAAATAGATTTTTCTGCTGCCTTGATGAGGAATCCTTTAGTATGATTCCAAGTATTTATAGAGCTGTACTAGAAACCTGCCAACTGCTAGTACGCTTTTGAATTTGATGCCCTTTATACGATGAAGAAATCCTGAGCGCTGCCTCTAGAATGTGAATCTTTAGCCCACCGCATCCTACGTACAAGCAGATGTTGGAGCCAATTGTCACTTTGGCATTTAGGTATTGGGGAAAAAAAAAACCAAAACCCAACCCTGAAGAGTGAGAAGTGTTGCATTTTCATAGCGATGAATATGCTTTCTATCTGCTGAAGCTTGGAAAAGCCTGTGAGAGAGCGAGTCCTAGTCAAGAGTTGGTGCAGCACTTCCATGAGTGCACCCAAGCCCCTCTCCTCTCTGTAGGTCGGGCAGTAGGCAACGTGCACTGCCACCTTTGGTAGCCCTTGACTTCAGAGCGATGTCATGGACACCTCATCCCAAGACATTTGAAAGCAGAGGTTTTGTGGTAGTGCCAGGGTCATCTATGCTGAATATCACACTGGAGAATAGAAGTTGTACTCTAACTTGTGTAGCTGCTGTGTCCTGTAATTTATTTAACATGCAAAAGTAGCTTGCGTGGCTTTGAAATGCAGTAGTGATAGGATGCGGGAATCAAAGCTGTCTTTTGTCAATGGAGAGTGAATCAGAGAGCTGCTTTTATTTAACGTGCCACACCTTTTGCCGTGTGGCTTCTTACTGGCCTGCTAAGTAAGACCAGTCTGCAGTCTCCGTGTAGACATCCCAACTTCATGATGCCAGTGTGCTTTGATGAACCAGTGAATAAATCATCATGGAATAGTTCAGGTGGGAAAGGACCTTTGAAGGTTTATCTGGACCTACCCCCTGCAGGGAGCAGGGCCATCTGCAACCAGAGCAGGGTGCTCAGAGCCCCGGCCAACCTCCCCTGGGATGGTG
>JAAGNO010012799.1:0-24795 GCA_033439905.1 Ceryle rudis | reverse complement strand
TGGCACTGCGACTGCGACCTGCGCTACCTGCGGCGCTGGATCCGGCAGAACGACGACAGTGTCTACCAGCCAGAGCGAGGCCTGGAGAAGACAAAGGTGGAGGTAGCTCCTGAGAAGGTGTTGTGCCAGAGCCCTGACGCGTACCAGTGGAAGCCAATCATCCACTTCAAGCCCAACTGTGGCAACGTGGGGGATGCGGAAGAGGAGGAAGAGGATGATTACTTTTATGGGGAAGAAACAACAGAGAAAGCCACCGTGATCACCTTCGCCCACCACCCATCCACCCCCAAAAAGCACACTGCCATGTCCCAAACTGTTACCTGGCCGCCCCTCACTACCACAAGACCTCCCCCCAGCACCCCATGTAGCTCCACCCTCGCCCCAAGCACTTTGCTTGCGATGCCCACGAGCACCAGAGTTCCCACCACCACCACTCCCGTGCCAACCAGTCCCACCATCACACCCATGGAGACCCCCAGCACTGCCACCATTCTCATTGCTGCTCCTGCCAGCACCCCGCACAAACCCACCACCCTTGTCTCTACCACCTTAACCAGCATGAGCACCAGACCTCCCAGCACCAGCAGCCATCCCCAGACCACCCTTGCCACCAGCACTACCAACACCTATGCCACTCTCATGGCATCCAGCAGCACATTTTCCACCACCTCCACAGCAGTGCCTTCTACTGCCAGTCTAGATGCCTCTTCCGCTGTCAGATCTTCATCTCCTCCTCTGACATCAACCATGCTGGTGGTCTCCCCCACCGCGCTTTCCACTCGTGCCCCAACACCACCAGCTCCCCTGGACACCACACACATCACCCAGCCTGCACCTTCCCCTCCACCTGCACCTGCCCCCCTCTGCCCGTGCTTCGCCCCAGCGCCGGCCGTACCCGCGCTGTACTCGCAGGCAGGCAGGGGGGGTCTGCAGTGGGGGCAGTGGGTGCTGAGGCACTGCTGCCTGTTGCACTGGGTGCTCTACCTGGCCTCCTTGGTGCTGCTGGTCCTGACCGTGCTGGCTCTCGTGGGCTGGCTGGTGTGGATGTGTCTGGTGGGACGGGTCTCCTGGCACAAGCCCCTGCAGATCCCAGAGGTGCAGTGCCCACTGCTGAAGGGGACGGAGTCGGCAGGAAGCCCTGCAATGCATCTCAGCAGCTTCACAAACCCCCTCCAGCGCCCCATCTTCTGTACTATCAAGGAAGTAGAGTTGTGCCCTGAGGTCACTTACTGCACGATTAAAGACCTGGGGACACAGCGCAATCCTCCTCCAAGTTCCTCCTTCTGCACCACCAAGGAGCTGTGGGTCCACCAGAGTCCTCTGAATGCTTCGTTCAATTCTTTCTCCAGTAAGCTGATGCTTGCAAACCCTGGCTCCCAGAGGACCCCTTCTGCTTACAGCCTGGACAGGGGTGTCAACACTATCGGTGATGTCAGAGTCAAATATGCTGACAACACCTTGTAAATGCTTCTGTACATTCAGAGGAAGAGACGGGGGTCATGGGTCTGCTCCACGTGCCCTGGTCTTAACTTTTCTTGCCCAGGGAGAGGCCACCCCACTCCTTCCTCTGGCATCACTCTCACACCCCCTGAGGTTTCCAGATCTGAAGTAATTACTTGGGTGCCTGGCAGGGGGAGAAGACATCCTAAACTGGTCAGTGGTGGTTTGGGGCTGTCTCTGCCTAGTGCCAGGGTGAGGGTGGGAAAGCAGAGCGAGTTTTGGGCCAACTGCTCCTGTTCGCGTGGCGCAGAGAAAGGCGCAGTGCTTCCGACTCAGCGCTGGGCTGAGAATAGCAGAATAAATAAATATTCCCCTTGCCTGAATTCCAGATGTCTGCGAGTCTCACTCCACTGCCCTCCTGCAGCCCTGGCCGGGTGCAGCGACTGACAAAACTCTGCGGTACCTGGGGTAGTGAAGGCAGGGAGGAAAAGTCCCAGGTTCCTGACTTTTGCCCCAGATGTGTGATTCTTCCCCGGGGGATTGAATCGTGTGGGAAAAGCATCCCACCTCGTGTCCCGCTGTCACGTGATGAGCTCAGGGGACGGTGGGTGGTGGTGCCTCTGCAAGACCCACTGTGGGATGGCTGGAAATGGGGGAGGAGGGCAGGAACCTTCGCGGCATGAGGGATGTGACTTGTAAGGGATCACATGGGGACAAAGTGTCCAGGGACCGGCCAGACTTCGTCACCAGCTCTGCAGAAGTCACTCACACATTTTGGGAACATCCTAGGGACACACGGAAAACCTTGAGGAGACCCCAGAGACCCCTGTGACTTTGAACTGTTTCTTCAAATTGATTTCCTTTTTCAGTTTTTTCCTTTTGCCCTATACTTCTGCTACATCTCGGGACATTTTTCAGCCCCTCCTGGGCTTGTGTAGCGTGTGGGTGATTCCTTCTCCTGTTTTGTAAGGGTGCTGGTTCTCACATTCCTGTGCTTAGGCTCTGCACTGGGGCAACGTGCATCAGCTCTCACCGCTCCAGCAGCTTTGGTTTCCTTTTGACACGTCTCCCAGAATGTCACAGCATCAAAGCTCTGAACAGCTGGAAAATTGGACAGGGAAAAAGTGGTGTGAAGGTCAGGACTGGTGGCTAGTGGTCAATGGGTTCTAATCTACTGGGCTGCTAGTAACATGGGGAGGGCTGCATGGGGCTGTGCTGGAAACTCTCCTAACCTCTTTATCAGTGACCTGGAGGAGGTGGCTGAGGGAGATTTTGTCATGTTGGCAGATGGCTCCAGGCAGGGAGAGATCAGTTAATTTGCTTCCAACAAGGGAGCTTCCAATGACCACTCAGAGGACAACATTCAGCCTGGAGAAACGGGTTGGTAGAAACCTGTCGAGTCAACAAGGACAAATGCAGAGTCCTGTACCCTGGAAGGAAGAGCCCAGCGGTGCTGGTGGAGAACAGACTGGCTGAGGAGCAGAGCTATGGAAAAAGAAGTGTGTGTCTTGGTCAACAGAAGGGTGAACAAGATAGAGGGTGCACCCTGGCAGCCAGGAGAGACCCACCAGTGCCCGGGCTGGGTTAACAGGGGCATAGCTAGTGCCAGGGGAAGTGATCACCCCCCTCTGCTCAGACTCATTGGTCCACATCTAAAATGCTGTTTTGGGAAGCTATGAGAGCCTTCAACCCTCCCCTACACGTCTCAGGATCCCCAGTTCCCTCCCCAAAGGTACAACTGGCACCCCAATATCTCTCAGAATCCCCATCACTGCTGGCTCTCCTTGCAAGGCCTCCCTAGGATTCTCCCACCTCTCCACACAACAAGAACTCCAGGTCACTTCAGGAAGCCAAGACCTCCCAGAACCACCTTAGGAACCCCAAAGCTCCCACAACCCCTCAATGTCCCCTATCTGTCCCCCAAACCCTGGCTCCCCCAGGGCTCTCCTATTCCCTCAGGATCCCCCACGCACCCCAAGATACCCCTCAGTCCTGAGACACACGCACACCTTCCCCCATGCCCAATGAACGTGGGCACCCACGGCCCCGGTGTCCTCCACCCACTTCCCGGTCCCCACCACCACGCATCCAGGATACTCAGGCCATTGGTCTGCTCTCCTCCTGTTCCTTGCAGGAAGCACCTGGACATCTGGGTTCCCCAGCAGAAACAACAAGACCCAGATGGGCAGTTCAGGAGCCACTTTTATTCAAGCCAAGTGTGGGGGAAACTGGGGGATCCCCAGCTCCCAGAGAAGGGCTCAGGGCAGGAGAGGGGGTATTCCCGGAGGCACAGGGTTGTAGTGTGGGGAGCCTTTGTGCTCCACAAGGTTCCCCCAGTCTAGGGCACATACACGGGGGGTGGGGGGGGGGTCTGGAAACCACAGGAGGAGCCCATTCTGGGGGAGTGATGTGGGAGTGATTTTGTCCCATAGACGTGCCATAGAGCTACCTGGGGCTCCCAGGATGGGGTGCAGAGCTTTTAAGCCCCCCTAAATATTATTGGGAGTTGCAGGTGATTGCGAGGGGTCCTCAGGGCAGTTGGAGTCACGCAAGGCAGAGGGTACAGTGAGGACACAGGCTTGGAAGTCAGCATAGGCATGGGGCAAGGTGCCCCGGGTGATCCAGCGCCGGGTGCCTGGCTGGTAGGCATGGATCAAGTGGGTGTTCTGGTAGGTCTCATGACTGTACCCTCCCAGTATGAGCAGTTCCCCCCCCAGCACAGCTGCACCCCCAACTACATGAGCCCGGGGCAGGGGGCTGAGGAGAACCCAGACGTTCAGCTTAGGGCTGTAGACCTCAAAGGCCAACTGGTCCCTGTAGCCAGTGTACCCGTCCCGCTGGCAAAGCCCCCCGGCCACATAGAGCTGCCCACCCGCTTCCTCCATGATGTGGCCAGCTCGCTGGCCATTCATGGGGGCCAGGAGTGTGGCAGGTGCACCTGGAATGTAACGCAGCAAGGACGCCTGGCACCGGTACGCCTCGTCACACCCCCCCGACACGTAGAGGGCACCATCCAGGGCACACGCTGCGTGCCCACACAGAGCCATCGGCAGGGGCTGGCACCTCCTGGGCAAGGAGAGAGGGAGGGGTTGAAGGGCAGGTTGAGGAGGGCTGCCCCGTGGTGGCCACCTGCCCAGGAGCTCCCCAGTGAGCCACGGCTCCATTGACCTCTCAGCAGGCAACTATGTCCAACACCTGATGAGCCCGAGTGGGCGACATCAGCAAACGCTATATGGATTCCCCAGGGGCATCGCTAGTGGCTCAACACCTTGCAGACCCCAAAAGATACCACTGGTCAACCCACAGTGGACTCCCTCAATGGACAACATTGGCCCACACCCAGCGGAGCACCAACGAGCATAGCTGGAAGATGTTTCAGTGACTGGTCTCGTCGGCAGATGCCAAACAGACCCTCAGAGAATATGACTGGTCAAAAACTCATTCACCACCCAATAGGCAACACTGGCCAACACCCAGGGGACAGGGTTGCTCAACACCCAGTAGACCTCTCCCAAGGGCCAGTGTAGCCCTATTCTCCATTGAAGGCCGCTCGATAGGCACCGCTGGCCAATGCAAGGGCAGAGGAAGGCAGGTGTCTGTGTGGAGTGGTCTCACCTCCAGGTGTCATTGGCCAGGTCATAGCACTCTACAGTGTCCGTGCAGTAGATCTCCCCCGAGCTGCCCCCCAGGGCATAGATGAAATCTCCAAGGGCCACAGCAGCAAAGTAGCTCCGCCCACAGGTCATGCTGGCCAGGCGCTCCCAGGAATCGTCCATCGGATGATACCTGGGTTGGAGAGGTAAATGGTGACCTTTTACCTGCAATGCCACGAGGTGCTGCTGGCATCGCTGAGGGCAACAACCCACCCACGATCAGCCAATCCCCTGGGGCCATTGCATGGGAATATCCATGGGAATATCCCTTCCTTCTGGGTGATACCGAACCCAGAATGCCCTCAGGCATGTCCAGATAGGTACCCTCCTGGCCTACCCTCAAAAAGCCTGTAACATCCCAGAGTGGGCGGGTACCTCCCAGTCCCACACCCAACCAAACCCAATACCCCTTGGGGACGCTTGACCAACCGCAGTGTGTCCATGGGGCAGCTTTAGCTTCACCACCACCTTCTCTGATCCCACAGTGTCCTGGTGCCACACGGCACCTCCAGGTCCTCTGTAGCTCTCACCTGTATACACTGGCCAGGGTGTCATGGACCCCATAGTAGTGCTTCCCACCCAGGACATAGAGGATGTTGCCCACCACAGCTACAGCATGGCGGAAGCGTGGGCCATCAGGAAAGTGTCCCAGTGCTCGCCACTCCACCTGCTTCACCAGCCCCACAGCGCTGAGGTAGCGGTGGGCAAACCAGAGGTGTCTGCTGGGCTTCCGGGCAGCCAGGTTGGACGTCACTTTTTCTCCACCACAAACCACCAGCACCTCTTGCAAAGAACGCACCCGACATGGCAGCTGGGCCATGGGGGCCAAACTTGCTATCACGAGCTCTTGGAGGACCTTTGGGTCAGCAACTCCTGCAGTCACTGATTGGACTTTCTTCAGCTCCCAGCTGGACATGAGGGCAAAGCGAACAGATGACAGGACTTCCTTGGCTAGATCCTCTCGGCCATCGCCATTGGCCATAAGCCACCGGGATGCTGCTTCCAAGGCCTCCAGTTCATAGAGGACATTGAGACCATCAGAGCGGAGAAGGCGGATGAGAAGATGTGGAGGAAGATCTAGGAAGGCTGGTGTGGCCACCACACTTGGGAAAGTAGCCAAGATGTAGTCCTCTGCCACGCGGCCCACCTGGGCCAGCCCGTAAGTCCCAGCAAAGGCCAACACGTCTGGGCCAGTTTCTGGGGTCAGGCCACGGGTGAAAACATCCAGGCAGAGGGTGAGGAGCCCCCAGGCCTGGTAGCGCAGGGAGGTCTCGGCTGCCTCCAGGACCACGGGCCAGGGCCCTGCCACAGCCCCCGTGTAGGCGAAGGAGAGGAGGCGACGCAGCTCTGCTGGGGACAGCCCCGTGGCCAGCGGGGCGGCGGGGTCATGGGTGGCCTCCCGCATGGGACAAGTGAAGAGGGCCCGGAAGAAGTCACAGGAGCAGCTCAAGGCCAGGCGCTGAACTATGGGCAAGAAGGAAGAACAGTGGGAGGCAGCGGGGCACCCTGGGCACCTGCAGCCCCCTGGGGACTCATGTGTCCTGGACCCCCCCAGCCACCACCTCTCCTGAGGGGATCACCCCTGTGGGCACCTCTAGCTCCTCATGCCCACCCCAACGGACTCATCTGTCCCCACTTGCCTCATCCCCCTCCTGGGATCCCCCACCCCGGCTCACCTGGGATGACCTCGTCCCCTGCCTGGAGCTGGAGGTCGCAGCCCAGGCCACTGGCGTGGAGTCGCTCCATGGCCCTTAGCGTCTCCCACTGCTCTTCCAGGGGCTCACGACCTCCCTCCTGGGCGTCATTCTCCAGCTGCAGGGCACAGGCGGCCACCACCCGGGGAGCCCCCAGGGCCCGGGCAGCCTCCTCCACCTCCTTCTCCCGGCCGTGGGGCACAGATCCCCCATAGGCGAAGGCCAGCAGGGCCCGCCAGCCCCACAGTGTGGCCGCGGGTGGCAGGGGGACGTGGGGCGGGGGACCCTGGGGCTGCTCACTGGTCCTGCTCTCCAGGAAGTGGCGGAAGAAGGAGCTGATGGAGGCCAGGACCACGGCATGGGCCACATCACCCTCCGGGCCCACGGCCACGTCCACCAGCTGTCCTGCAGTGCGGAGGTTGTCAGCGGTGGCCAGGAAGTGTCCAGCATGGGCCCCGTCCCGCAGGCTCCACTGGGCTGGGGTTGGCACCTCTGCAACCCACATCTTGCCTGGAGGAACACACGGAGCTGGGGGTCAGGGTGCTGTCCCCAAAGCCAGGACCTCTGGCCCATGGCAGCAGTCCCCATGGCTGGGGACATGCGGTCCTGCTATTTGCACTGCCCCATAGCGAAGGCCACCAGGCTCTGCTGCTGCCTCACGACTGGATCTGATGCCCCTTGGCAAAACTGCAGCCCCACCGGTCAGGCCAATGGGCTGTGTCACTGCCCCAGAGCTGAGGCTGATGTCCCTCATCTGCCTCAATGCCGAACCCTCAGGATGAAGCTACTGACCCACAGTCAAGGCTGCTGTCCCGCGGGCCCATAGCTCAGCCCGCTGGCCCCGAGCAAACCCTCTGTCCCACAGCAGAAGCCACAAAGCCCTTCTCTGACCCCCAGCCCAGCGGCAAATCCTCCGGTTGGTGCTGCAACAGCAGCAAAGCCGCTGGCTCCGGCACAGCTCTCGGTCCCCTGCCTCCAGCGCGCACCAGCGTGTGCCACGCGCTGCCTGTCACACGTCATGGTGCATCACAACCTGTCACCATGTGAGTCACAGAATCACAGAATGTCTTCGGTTGGAAGAGACCTTCAGGACCATCCAGTCCAACCTTTGACCCAGTGCTGCAAGGTCCCCACTAAACCTTGTCCCTGAGCATCAGGTCCACACGCCATTTAAATGCCTCCAGGGGTAGCGACTCCACCCCTGCCCTGGGCAGCCCATTCCAGTGGTTGAGAACCCTCTTGGTGAAGAAACATTTCCTGATATCCAACCTAAGCCTCCCCTGGTGCAGCTTGCGGGCGCGGTGCTGCATCTCACACCACCGGCCGTGGGGCTGTGCTGACCCCCTTGTGCACCGCACTGCACCCTGTCACCGTGCCCTGTCACCTCACCCTGTCACCTCACCCTGTCACACCCCGCCCCATCACGAGGGACATCTCCCGTGCCCTCCGCCACCCCGCGCACAGCACCGCATGGCCCCGCCGTAGGTCGTGTCCCCTGCCGCCACGCCACGCACTTGTCCCCCCCTTACCGCCCAGCGCCACTCCACGAAGCTCCTGTGACCCGCCGGGAATGCGCCCGGGTAATTATAGCCCAGGCGGGACACGTGGCCACAGCCAGGAGCCAGGAGAGGCCCAGGCGGAGGGAGGTCCAAGGCCCCGGAGTCCCGGACGGGCAGGTGGGGACAGACGGGTGCCCTGAGGACAGGAGGCGAGGCGGGCGGAGGCTGCCGAGGGTTTCTCCCCCTCTCAGGTACAGGCCAGGCTGTAAATCCCAGGTTACCTTGCACAGGTCCTGCTGGGGGTCTCTGGCCCATCAGGCTCCCCTAAACCCTGGTCACCTCCAGAGCACCCAGTGAAGCAGGTCCCCTTCAGGGGTCCTTGGGTGGGAGAGGAACAACCGCCTGCTCGCCGAGCTCCACGGGGGGTGACACCTCCACCACCACATGTTGTGCTCCTGCACTGGAGCCCGGTCCCACTGACCCGCCACACTGAAGACCTGGGGGTCCTCCAGCCCCAGTGCCAAGCTCAGATGGGGACAACAGCTCCTTGGCCCAGCCCCAAGTGCCCCCAGGATCATCCTGCAGCCCTCTGGTACCTCCCCGTGCCCAGAGAGCCCATGCCAGGGAGCAGCACAGCCTGCTGTGGCTGGGACCCGGTGTCCCCCTCTGGCACTGTCCCCTCCTCTGCTGTCCTGGGGCTTCCCAGTCTCTTTTATCTCCTGTTGCCCCATCTCCTGTCCCTTCCCCTCCCACCTCCCTGTGTTCCCCATGCCCCTGCTTCCCCCTGTGCCCACATTCCCTAGTCCTTGCATCCTTGTCCCCGTATGTCCTGTCCCCATGTCCTTGTATTCTCATGTGTCTGGTTGAACTGTCTACAATTTCACAGCTTCTCCGTCTGTTTTTTAGCACTTACCTACCCCAACTTCTATCGAGTTGGAATTTCCCTTTCCACATCTTGACTTTCTCATCCTTTACTCACCCGCCTGTTCTGTAACCACTAACTTGTGACAACTTGGTATTAGATCAGCCCTTGACCTTCTCTCCAGGCCGACTGATGCAGTTCTTACCTCTCCTCGTGCGTCCTGAGACTCAACCCTCTGCGCCTTCTTGGTGGCTTTGCTGGACGTGCTTCACTTTACACACAGAAAATTCAACCGGACACAGCCCTGAGCAATCTGCTTCAACCGAGCAGCAGGATCTCCAGGGGTCCCTTCCAACCTCAGCTATCCCCCAGTTTAACTCTGAAGTTGCAAGCTCTAGTTGTTCTTAAATGCTCACTGGAGAAAGTCCCCAGGCTCCCAAACATCTTGTGAGCAATCTGTCGCTCCTTCCCCCACCCCAGCTTCCTCATCCTCAACGTGGAGCCAAATGCCTCTTGGGAATTTTTGACTCCTAACCCTTACTGATGGTCTCATGATCATCCCAGTGTAAGGGCAAGTCCAATCCTAGCAAAAAAAAATCCTGCAGGACCCACATAAAAGTATGAGAACTTCTAAAGGAACAGACTGAAAATGGCAACTGCACCTCTCAAACTTGCGTGCGCTAGAGAGGTGAAAGTGACTTGTGCACAGATATCACAGAATCACAGGCTGCTTGGGGTGGGGAGGGACCTTTCAAGCTCATCTCATCCAACTCCCCTGCAGGGAGCAGGGCCATCTGCAACCAGAGCAGGGTGCTCAGAGCCCTGGCCAACCTCCCCTGCAATGGGGCCAGGGCTGGGGCGGTGACCACCTCTCTGGGCAGCCTGGGCCAGGCTCTCCCCACCCTCAGCATCAAAACTGTCTCCCTTCTCTCCAGCCTGAATCTCCCTCTTTTAGTTTAAACCCTCCCCCCTTGTCCTGTCCCAGCAGGCCCTGCCAACAAGATTGACTGACTAAATAATTACTGGTTTAATTGGGATGGTTTCACATGGGGGTTTTCTTGTGTCCTCGCGATGAGGTATCGGGACCATCATGGGAAATGTCTGTAATGTACAGGTTATCCGAGGGTCTGTTGATGTAAAAAAAGTTCCTAATGGTGAGCAAGAGGAGGAGTGCTGGGGCTTGTTTGGAATCCAAGGCACAGACTGTGAAGATGGGCTGGGTTGTGTTCGCATGCTGGTCTGTACTGAGGGGACCGTGGTCAACCAGCCATCGGCCAACTTCTGCTTTTCAAGTGCTTTCATCTTGGGTCTTTTGTACCTACATGAAGGCAGAGCAAAGCCCCTTTGAAATAGGACGTGACCATTAATACGCGTGACTGGATGCTGCATGAGAAACGCCATCTGTTGGTTGAGGTACCGCAACAGAACGAGGTCGGAGATGCT
The DNA here is from genome assembly GCA_033439905.1 of Ceryle rudis. Lineage (NCBI taxonomy): Eukaryota > Metazoa > Chordata > Aves > Coraciiformes > Cerylidae > Ceryle > Ceryle rudis. The sequence goes on along the minus strand of JAAGNO010012799.1, from coordinate 14,204 downwards.
TCACTGAACTCCTAGTGTGAAGTTCAGTGATCTGGCCACTTCGCTGGCCCATCTGAAAGGTGTGGGTGGTGGCTGGGAACCGATGAGACATTCTGTGCAGGATGACAGGGGCGGTGCACTGCTGGAGGGACCACGTCCTAAAAGTGAAGATAAAAGCCAAGTACTGATTTGACTGTTCATTCTTTCTCAACAGCTCTTGCAGGTCTGAGCTTATTCCCCTGTGGAAAGTTGAGGGTATTTCAGGTAGGATCGAGGAAGGGATTGCCAAACAGCGGTGCTTAGCTATTAAGTGGAACAGTACTGTTAATAAACCTAGCCCCAACCTTGTAGACAAAAGAATACTGTGGCTTTGTTGCCATAGTTTCAGTGCAAAATCTGACCTTAGCTACAATAACATTCGGTTAGGAAAAAAAACTAGCTAATCAGTTTTCTAAAATTAGTGTGTTCCCTAGTACATAAGCCAGTATGAGCAGGATATTTAATGAAATATTATACTTAGTCACAAGAGCCCAAGGGAGTGAAATGCCTCGATGAATTGTGGGGGTGGGGTGACATTGGGTATGTATCTTTAATACAGCAGAGTTATTAACATTTGTGGCTTGCTTAATATTTAGGGTCGCTCGACTGTTGTGTTCTTCTGGGCACTTCATCTACTTCGCTTTGTTCTGTCTAAAAGCTTTCCGAGTCTGTTCTGTAAGCTGGGAGGATTGAGATGCCGGTGAGTCTCATCAATACTAAGCATTTCCAGAGGACGTTCAAATAAACTTCAGAGCAAGTGTTGTGCTTTTTGTTAATGCACCCCGAGTGCTTTGCAGATGAAGGAGCCTTATTCATATAGAAGGATGCAAATACTGAAGCAGATGGATAAGTCATGAAGTTTGTGGAAAAAACCCTGTGTATGAGGGAAGCGGTCTCCAAGGTTTGGGTACTAGACACCTTCAGCTTTTCACTGGTTGTCTCAAGTGTTGAGAAGCTTAAGGGAGAGATTGAGAGAGGTTGACTGGTGAGAACTGGCACATAAGATATTGCCATCAGTTCAGTACACCTGACTTGAGAGGGTGTTTATTATGCCTAAGGCTCTCTGACTTAACCTTGGGTAAGATTCTATCAAACCAAGGTAACCTAGATTCCAAGATTGTTTCTTGGAAATAAGAAAACTGTGATGAATTATCAGGTTTTCTTATGTGCAAGTTGGTTATTTGGGTATTAATATAACAAAAATATGTAAAACACGGGTATGTGGCGGGAAGCCAGCTGAGGTCTCTGTTATCCGCTTAGAAACCAAAGTTCTTGGTGTTTCTACCTGGCTGAACCATACTGCCCACATAGCTCACTGGAGTCACCAACACACTGATATTTTTTGTCGCTGTGGGTCCTGACTGGTAGTTGGCAGCTAAGGAAGCTGAACTGCCTCCTCTGCAAGTCTGACGTGCAGCATCGTGCTAGTGAAACGCGGCTTTGCTGGGGTCTCAGCGCTACGGAGACGAGAGCCTTTGTCACACAGCTCTCCATCCCCCCTCCCCTGGCTGTATCGCACGGGGGCGAGCAGCAGTCCCTCACCGCTTGGTGCCCGAGAGATCCCAAATACATGGGAAGAAGGTTTAGAGAGGAGTGTCTGAAGCTTCTGACTGATGTTTGCCAATTTGGTGGTAGCTTGTCTTAGTTCTGTTAGCCCGTGAGTTGCTAACAGATCGTCACCTTATCTGGCAGTGCTTTCCACTTAAGGTTAAAAGTCCCTGTAATTGGTTGAAAGCAATTATAATTCACTTAATTTCCTGAGACTTAGTTTTGGACTGTCCTGGGTGTGTAGGAGCACAAACGTTTGGTGACAAGCACAGTGGAATTTGATTCAGGGCAACGCGTTTCACCCTGAACGTGCTGACGCTTGCGTAGCTCAGCTGTCGAGCAGATCTACTTGGCTCTCTTGGGTTTGCTTCTGCAACATGTAGCTTATGATTCCAGCACAGTCATGGGAAGGTGTGATCCATGTTCTTGGATCTTCCAATTCAGATTTGGATTAGGTTGTTTATATTTCAGGTTTGTTTTTTTTCTGCCTTGTAACCCCGGCTGCCTTCCCCAGTAAACTTTAGGAGACCACCCCTAGCTTTTACTTTGGCAGAGGTATGAATGATATTCTCCAAGTTTTTTCCCCTTTACGTTTTTTTTTATGTGACCAAATTTGATTGCCTCCTACCCTTGACTTGGTGTGATTCTGAGGTGTTTCATTTTTCAGAGAGAGCAGATAAGTGCTCTGTGACACCCCTGAGGGTCTTTCTCATCCATGTCAAGCCCTCCAGAGTCTGTTCTGCAGATTCTCACTTCTCTTCTGCTTTTAGGACAGTGAAGTTCTGTGCTGCTTGCAATAGCAATAAATTATATGAAAAGCATCAGAAATAAGGCTTTATCTTTTGGAGGGACTTAAGAGATGAAAAGTGTTTTCCATTTAGGTTGCTTACTGAAGAAGACAAGGGATAAATATGCAAAATAACCATACCCAGGAGGTTTTACAGGTAGTGTGTCCGAGTGCCACAGGCAAGTCATTAGAGAGGAGCCCAGCCTCAACCCAAAAGTTCAGTAATTTCACTTGTTATTTTCTGGGTGGCCTGTTCTTCACTGAGCAAGAGTCCTGACTGAAGTGGTGGTATCTCCTCAGTTCTAAGCTCAGGAAAGTAATGCTCTAACTACTTCTGTTTGAGAGGAGTTAGAAGAAAAATGGTGAGGCTGCCATCATAGCTAACCATTAAAATGTGCTGTTATGAAAGCCAGACCTTGCCACTGGTCTTCAGGGAGCCGCCGGTGACGCTCACATCTTCCTCCATTCCCACACTGCTGCTGGGCATGGACTAACCAGTCCTCCTCGTGGCAGAATTTGGGTTCATCTTTCAAGATGAAGTATAGTACTTAATGTGTCAACACCTGAGTGCGATTTCTCTTCTTCAATTATTGATGCATTAATAGCACCTCCAGCTGAGTTCTTCACATTGCTGGCTGGAGAGCAAGGTGCTAGAGCTCATCTGTCAAGCTCCTTGTGATTCGGGAGCTGTCTGTATAAAAATAGCCAGTTTTTCCCTGCATAACTTCAGTGTTTGTGATCCAAATGCTAGGAAACGAGTTATCCATGAAGGCTTTTGATTCTGAAAACTGCACTGCATTTCTTGTGGTCCAGAAAGGAATCTGCTGCTTTGAGGTCAGGCTTGAAAAGCACCTCCTGGTTCTTTTAAGAATAAACTGGAAACTATCTTTTTTTTCCTTGCTTGATAACTGCCTGGCTGGGGTAGGGGGTTGGAAAAATCCCAGATTAGCATTTGGGGGCCTCTAACAAATGCAACCAGTATAAAAAAGCGTTGCGGTTGTCACCTACAGAAAGTATTGTTTGTAAACATAGCTATGCTGGGTTTTCTCATTTACTGCTTAAAAAAAGAGAGGCATATTTAGGAGGCTGTGTCTTTATGCATCACCCTTGCCTTTCAAACTCCTAATGTCGTGCTCTTGGCAAAGGACAAAAGGCACAGGGTATTTCACATAGCCCTGTGAAAGCTCAGGTGGGGGCTTTCTGCCAGCTGCTAACTGGTACCGGAGCTGTTCATGCCTGTACCTGCAGCTGGTCTGGATGCAGCTCAGCAGAGATGCTGAGAAACAGGAGCTTGGGAGCTCTTATCCAATGCTCTTACCCCACTGTGGAAGTCAAAGCGTGTAGGTTGGCGTGTCTCGTGTGCAGGTTTTACCCACTAGAGTAGCCGTTGCAGACTGACACTAAGTGCAGCGTTCCTCGACAGTTTCAGTCTAATGAAGACGTTAATATTCAGTCAAGTGAGAGAGTTCCTTACGTGTCAGGACTAACACTTCCTGCAAACCTCATTTGTGAAAAGAGTCGATGCCGAGTTCTTAGTGTTGGCAATTATCATCTGTTTTGATTATATAATGTATAGGAGTTCAATGAAAACATAACTCCTTGTGTTTTGCTTGCAGAGCCTTCCTCTAGCTCTCAGTTAGATCTTTCAGAATAAGAAATCGCCTCCAAGCTCTACTGACAGCAGAGGAAGAGTCGCACTGCTAGAAAATGCTGCTACAGGATCCTCTCCTGCTTTAACGAGCACGAATGATCTCCGAGTCAGATTTTATTAAGGGTGCAGAAAGCTTTGCTATGCAGAAGCAATCTGGTAGCACTTAGACCTTTTATTTAGTGACTGTCAGCCCTTTGATTCATTGAGGTTAAAAATTATACAAGGCAAAAATAAACACAGAACTTGTAGGCATGAGGAAGTGCGAGAGCTGGGTGAGGGAGCAGCCATCCTGAAAAGGAAAAAATCTTAGCTATATCTAGAAAAATCCTTCCCCTCCTCTTCAGAGCAGCACATGATCTCCAGCCAGCACCAGCGAAACAACCCCGAGAGGCAGTGGTTTGGGCTGGTGGTGGCCTGGCAGTCTCTGGGACCAGCACAGAAGGGCTGGTTTGTGTTAGGGATTCCAGTCCACGGTTGCTGCCTATGCTGTAAAGCTGTGTTTTATTTTCAAAGGCACAAGAGTAAATCTCAGTATCATTAGGATGTATCCAGTACCTGTGCGGAAAGAGGAAAAAAGTTCAGCCCCTCTCTGCAAATCTCTGAAGCAAAATTGTTAGGGCCTGGTGATGTTGGGATACTGAACATGGCCAGAGAGAGGACTGAGCTGGGTATTTTACTTCAGAGTTTTTCACAGCACGTCCCCAAAGCAGCAGTTGCAGGACTGATCTGGCCTGTGCTCCATCAGCCCAGCCTGGATGTTTTGATTAACTGGTGCCAAAGGCTTCAAAGACAGGCTGAAGAATCATAGACAGGTAGAGGTTGGAAGGGACCTCTGGGGATCGAGTCCAACCCCCCTGCCAGAGCAGGGTCACCCAGGGCAGCCCACACAGCAACAGATCCAGGTGGGGCTGGAAAGTCTTCAGAGCGGGAGACTCCACAGCCTCTCTGGGCAGCCTGGGCCAGAACCAGTCAAAATGATTCTGTGATTCGAAGTGGTGGATTTGTCATCTTGTTTGGTCACAAATGGCTTCAGAAGAGAGATGACTTTCTCAACTGCAGCGTTGTTGTGTTAATTTAACTAGATCTGCTTGTCAAAAGCATGCAGGTGCCTTTGACTTCTCTCTCATGTCTTAACATCAGTGTTAAGCAGAGGTGCTTTTTGGAGCGTACAGGTACGCACAACTTTTCTGGGAGTTGTGCTGACTTAAATTCTGTCCTTCAGAGGTCCATTTTCCATCCTGATTAAAAAGCAAATAACATATCCTGTAATCATGTGATCATGAGGGAAGCTGATAAAGAACTTGAGGTACTGCCCTGTAAGAGTAACTCATTGCCAGATTTTCCTGGGAAACAAAAAAATGTATCTTTGCCTGGTGGGTGCAGGAGCATTTGGCTGTGGAAAGAGGCTGGTGTCAGCATGCCTGGCGTGCGCTCAGATCTGAGCGATTCACGGGAGCATCATCTTCCCCTGCTGCAAGGTACGTGCTCTGAACAGGAACAGCAGCACCCTCCAAGCTCGGGTCTTAGGGGCTGGAAGGTAAAGTCTGAAGGCAATATGGATTTTACAGATAATTCTTGGTTATCATTGACAGGTTTTAAAATAAGCAAAGAATTTATAGCCACCCACTCCTTGTCAGGCAGATGGCCTTGGTCATGGAGAATGACAATGAGGAGAAAAGCCTTCAAATATGATCTCCAAAACTTAATTCCAAATATATATATAAATTTTTTTTTCCATATGCTGTCAGTCATGTGCTGAAAGTTTTTTGTGTTTTGTGAAGATTTGGGAAACTTGACAGCTGATAATTCTGCATGGGGATCAGAGTTTGTCTGCAGAGAACTCTTGGGAATTTAACAGCTTCGTCTCCTTGCGGGTTCACTTGTGTGTGTATACACAAATAAAAACTGCAAGAGAAGGGAGTGCGCTATATAGGTGGTGTTATATTTAATTGTAGTAGCTTATGTTCTGAGTATCCTCTAATATTTCACGTAATCTTTTAATCTTAGAAATTAAATGTCAACCAAAATATTAATTTTTACCTGATGCAAAAAAATGAGGGGTTTTTTCTGTTTGCTTGGTTTTAGTATTTAGCTGAAGTTCCCTTCAAAAAACGTCTTTCAGTCTTCACATTCTGAGTTTGCAGGACCTTGAGGGCACGTGGGTAGCAGAGGAAGCCCCAGAGGGATGAGCTGCCTCAGCACCCACTGAATAGGCAGCAGAAGGGATGGGGAGAGGGGAAAGCCCTTTGAAGGCTTTTGAGAAGATAAGTTCATGTGGGTTTCTTAGGCTTTACGTTGAGAAAAACTGAATGTTCAGAATAAAACTGGAGAAAATATGTTATGCTTGTAACTTCTCCAAAAATCCATTCTTGAAAAGAATATGAAAACATTGAAGTTGTTCACTTGATGAGACTCAAAAGAAAAAAACCTGCAGAGAACAAAAAGTTATTGGGAAAAATTGTATTTCAGAAAAAAGTGGTTCTCTGGAGACTTTCCAGGGGGAAGAGCTTTCTGTTTGCAGAAATTCCTTTCTTCCAGCTCCCTGTTAAAGCTCTTGCATCCGTTTGTGCTCTAGTGAGGATCTTGGTGAGCATTTTGCTGAGCTTTGCTCCTGCTGAAGTTGCAACTGTTTGATAACTGGGTAGGGGTTGAGCAGAACTCTCTGCTGCTCGTGCAAAATCAATTCCATCCTGCTGTACCTTGCTTTCCCTAGGGGATTGAAGTCAAACATTGTGTTGGGAACTAGACATCGAAGTGCTCAAAAAATAAAAAAAAAAAAAGGAAAAAAAAAAAAAAAGGAGTGAGGAAGAAAAAGTTCAGGAAAATGATTTTCTACCTTAGACTTAATAACTTTAAAAGAGAAACTTTTATCCTTCAGAAGTTTTGGAGGGCCTGTCGTGTAGTGTTCCTTCCATCACATCATGGTTAGAGGCTCATTTCGGAGAACCAGTGACACAGATGCTTTGAGTATCTGTTCAGTTTGCATGTGGCTCCTGATAGAAGCCCTAAAACTTTTTCTCCCACTTCCAAAGATATCTTTTTATTGGTGGATACTTTATGGGAAGTATCTTTTGCACTATGCTAACTTTAAACATCCTTGAAATATTTAGATTTTTTTTAAAGAAGTGTAAAGTCTTAGTGCCCTGATATTTATAAACAAACGTTCTCCTTTCTCCTTACTAACGTGTGTTCTTTTGCAAACGCAAAGATAAATTTATCTAGATTTTTTTTTTTCTGCATTTAAAAGTGATTCTCCAGAAACAGAGCTGCCTGATGGATTGCAGCGTAATGCTGGATTGTGCTGGTTTCACTGTGAAGGACTGAAAATGTTCCTTGGAGATTTTTTTAATTGAATCAGTTAACTTGAAGAAATGAACCAGTTCCTCCTGCGATGCTTTGGCCTCCTCAGATCTGTGCGCTGGCAGATGGTGCTTTCAGAATAGTCCATGGATGTCCCCATGTGCATCAGTATGACCATCTTGTCTTTCTGGTCGTGACCTCAGATAAATTCTTCTGTGTTCTTCTGTACAGTGCTACATGTTCTTGAGGACAAGATCTGCCTTGTTCTGTGTTCTATGTCCTGAAGCTCTTTGCTTGGGAATGGTAGGGGTTGCTTGGAGAGAGTTGGTTCTGGACAGAAATTCTGCAACATCAGTTGAGTGGCCTGGAGAGAGATGTTTGTGAACACATCCCAGGGAATTTTTGAGCAAAACCTGCATAAAGACACACAAACCAGAACTGGCAGATTATACAGGAAGGAGCTATGTGAATCTGTTCTTCAGTGTGGTAGGGGTGCCATATATCTTTTTATCCTTTGATGGACAGAAGCTTGAAGGTGGTAGGAGGAATAGATGATAGCAACCTGATATTTGTGATGATTAAGAAAATTAAGGTGTTTAATGGAATAACCCTTCCATAAGATGTAGTGATCTACAGGACACCTTCTTTAGTAGTCTGAGATGGAGCTTCATCAGGCAGCATCCTGTGTGGGTTTTCTGTGCTTCCAAGTCTGTGGCACAACCAGCTGTCAGGTTGGGCTTTTTAGATTCCTATGGAGCTAGTCCAACCTCTTGATTAAAATTTATGCAACTTGACTGAATTGCTGAAGTGGACATCTTGCTTTGCAATGATTCTTGATGACTAGCATCATGCTGGTGCTAGATCTGAGGACACAGAAATAATGTCTTATTCATTTTTCTCTGTGTTTCCCTGTTGGTACACAGAAGTGTTGCCATGGAGGAGAGCGTAGGGTGGGAGTAGGCAGGAACCAGCTGCTTTAGGGCCACGCTGGGAGGAAGACTGGGGGAGGATAATGCATGAAGTCTGCTCTTGCAAACAATCCGAGGAACTTCTTGCTGTCAAGCACTGAGTGCGTGCGTTCGTTATGGAAGAGCTTCAGAGGAACAGAGGTTACAGAGCTGACATCCATGGTGGACTTCAGGGGCCTTTGCTTTCAGTCTAGAGTGCCTTTAGGCATTGTTTGAACAAGGGCTGCTTTTTAATGATGCAGCCCTCCAGGGATGGGCTCTGCAACTCTCTTACTGCTTTTGAAAGTGCTTTGCAAAGTTTTAGTCTAGCCAGCACAACAAGTTTGCTGACCATTTAGTAACACTCCTTTACCTTGTGACCTGACCAGATGGCTTTGTGTGTGTGTGTGTGTGTATTAACATCTGTGTGTTTCTTCTCCTGAGATAAGGTGTTCCTACAGTTCTCTTCGGGTGCCATTTGAGGCTCAGATTTGTCATAGCTTTGGAAGCCTTTTCCTGGTGGTCATATCCCCACAGAGCAGCAAATTGACGGCCCAGGACTGGATGTAATGGTGGAATATCCACGAGATACTGTTATTGCAACTGGATGAGCCCTTCTGGTTGCTTCTGTCCATTTTATCTTCTTGTCAGCACCTTGCAGGGATCAGTTGTGGGGATGCCCAAGAGCAGGTCCGGTACAAGAAGTGCTTCTCATCCACTTCTGTGCATTAGGAACTGGAAATCCCAAGTATCAAGAGATCCAGGAAAATACTCTGATGTGTTACTCCTTCCATGCCCGGTGTCTCCAACAGCGTTCCAATCATTTTGGCCCATGATTGGTAGAGTTTTCCAATGGTTTCTGAAAAAGTTCATCATCAATCTGCTAGACCTTACAAAATGGAGATTGCAGGGCTAACTTCTTCATCAGATTCCATTAGAATAGAGCAAAAGAGTGTTCTGTTGCTGGATGGAGGGATTCATCCTTGCGACATCACGGTGGGTCTAGCAGCAGTCTCTGTTGAAATATTTTTAGTAACTGAAAAAAGAAAGATTTATATCCATAAGAAGCATATGGCTTAAGGCTTCTACTCAGCACTTCTCTGGATGTATTTATTTGTAAAAGCGCCGTGCGGGGATGTTGGACAAGAAAACAACAGCAAGTGTAGAGTTTTGGGGAAAGAACAACCCCAAGTGCCAGTACAGGTAGAGGACTGATACGGTGGAGAGCAGTGTAGGGGAAAGGGACCTGGGGGTTCTGGTGGGCAGCAGGATGACCACGAGCCAGCAATGTGCCCTTGTGGCCAGGAAGGCCAGTGGCATCCTGGGGTGTGTTAGAAGGGTGGGTGGTTAGTAAGTCGAGAGAGGTTGTCCTACCCCCCTACTCAGCCCTGGTCAGGCCACATCTGGAATACTGTGTCCAGTTCTGGGCCCCTCAGTTCAAGGACAGGGAACCACTTGAGAGAGTCCAGCACAGAGACACAAAGGTGATGAAGGGAGTGGAGCATCTCCCGGCTGAGGGAGCTGGAGCTCTTTAGCTTGGAGGGGACTGAGGGGTGACCTCATGAATGGTTATAAATGTGTAAAGGGTGAGTGTCAGGAGGATGGAGCCGGGCTCTGCTCAGTGATGTCCAATGACAGGACAAGGGGCACGGGGTATAAACTGAAACAGAGGAGGTTCCACGAAAATGTTAGGAAAAACTTTTTCACTGTGAGGGTGACAGAGCCTGGACCAGGCTGCCCAGAGAGGTGGTGGAGTCTCCTTCTCTGGAGACTTTCAGGACCTTCCTGGACACATTCCTGTGTGACCCGCTCTAGGTGATCCTGCTCCGGCAGGGGGGTTGGACCAGATGATCTTTCGAGGTTCCTTCCAGCCCCTGACATTCTGTGAAAACCTTGTTCTCTGGAATAAGGTTTATGAAGCTAATTAGTATTCCATGAGCAGCTCTCCAGTGAAGGCTGAAAGCTTTCTGATTTTAGCGGTCATTTGTGTCCCCACACGTGGGTTGTCGGCGTGTGGGCCATCTGATGACAATTTTCAAGCCAACGTTATTGTAAAGAAGTGGTGATAACGTGCATGAAAATTCCATTTGGCTGCGTTCGTAGTAGTGCGAGTTGGGAGATGGTCTGTGCTGTCACCTGCCATCGTGCTTCCAGCCTTAGTATTTCCTTTGAAAAAAAATGTGATTGCGCTCGTTGCGTTTTGGCGCAGAAACTCGTTGCTCTGCAGTGCTCCCCTTTCTCCAGCCTCTCTCTTTCCTAGAGCAGCTCATCTGTTTCTCTTTCACTATTAAGTCTTTCCAGTGTTTTTAACTATACCTTAAATGGCTTCACCTTAGAAAAGCCTTTAAAGCTTTTTGAAGGACCAAGAGGGGAAAACTGCATGATGCTCCTGTGCTGCTACACCTCAAAAAGGTTCAAGGCACTGAAGACCACTTACAGTCTTTAATGGTTCCCTGTTTCCATGCCAGGTGAAGATCATGGAATTATAATCCATTGCGTATCAGTTTGTACCGGCCAATATCTTTTGGTTACGTCTCACAATCCCTAAAGTCCTTCCTTTAACTTACTGGGTCGTATCACTAGAGCTCTGATCCTTGCGAAGGAAATAATGGATTTGTGCCTTGCGATGTCTGATGTCAGTTGGTGTATCTGAACGGAAAAGCAGCTGGCATTTCGAGCGTTTTCCAAGGGCAAAGAGAAGATGTGTTTGGTATCTTGAAGCTCACCTTTTCCAGAGACATGGTGGTCAAGTAAATTTAAACCCTCCTTCTGGTGACTTCCTTTTTACACTGTGACATACTTTCACTTTTACTAAGGAAAGTCCCAAGTGCTCATCCAGATCTAAAAGCTCAGGAAATTCCAAATAATCAACTTTTCACGTATAGCTTTTCATTTCACATACTGTACATATCCTCGGGTGTTTGGAGGGGAGTTTTTGTTCTGCTTCTGTTACCTTTGAATAAGGTCCAGATACTTAATCAGTACAGTTGGCACTTTCTCTGATTAAGCCTTTGGATAGCATCAGTGTCTGGGTTTCATTTATGAGTTGCTGAACTACTCTTTATTTCTGAACTCCCAGGCAGAATCTATTTTCTGAGCACCTCTAATATCAAGAGCACTCACCATCCATCTTTCATAGCTCATGTCTAGTTTATTGGATGGGAGTCACTCGTTGCTGCACATCTTTTTCCCAAAAGAATGTGTTAAAATTGTGGTGGGTAAAAATTATCCCTGGGGTCTGCAGAGGAGTAGCGTAGTCAAGTGCTACCTCATACTGCTGCAATTTTCTCCTGAAGTCAGAAATCCAGAAGGCATTGTTTCAGACCTCCTCCATGGGAGAGCTGGCATGGGATGGTGCACTGAGTGCTCTTCTAGCTGTCGGTGCCAGGGGCCATTTTTTAGTGGTGGAACACAGCAACTGGCACCGTAACAGGTGAAACGGCACCGTTCAGATGTCGCCGTTGCCGTAGTTCTTGTGAGCTCCTGTCCATTCTACAGCAGGGCAGGAAGGGGCCACAGTGATTTTTAAAATGAGCTGGGTCAGGTCCCACCTCCAAAGTGTTACTTGGCCTGTGTTTGAGGCTGTCTTGACAATGAGTTGCTGTTCCAGGCTGTCCCAGCACCTCCCCACCAGAGGATTCCATCTGCCTGCATTGTGGCTCCGTTCCACTCTGCAGACCAACGGCTCCAAATCAGTATTATCAAATCTACTGGATATAATTGGGTTGGGGTTTTTTTTCGGTTGCTTCTGTTGTTTCCGAATGCCAAGATCTTGCCTCGAAAAGAAAAATGAATCTGAAACCTGATTAATTTAATCCTAAACCTGAAATCCTGATAATCAGGATGGAAAATGGTTTTAATACAATTATGATACAAAAAAATAATTGAAATAAAAATGACCGATGGAAAGAAATGAAGGAAGGGACAGGATCAGACGCTGTTCAAGGCGGACTTCAGTGCATTTCTGGGAACTGTGAAGGTTCTTGCTGCTCTGGGGCTACTGACAGAGGTGGTATTTGTGATTCCAAGCTACTGTCTTTGCTGACTGGGTGCGGATAGGAGCGTAGGATGTTGTTCAGACAGTGATGCAGCTGCCGTTATTTAATAGCTCTCACCAGCCCATCCATCACTTCTGAATCCAGCTTTCTTCTGCTGATTGATATGTTATCGTGATGGCAATAAGGCAGCTTGAAAGATGGCTTAAAACACTCAAAATACCTAATTACTGTTCTTTATGGAAAAGGACTTTTTTTTTTCCCATGGATGCAGCACTGAGTGTTTCCAATACATTTATTTTCTCTAGACTTTTCAGAAACATACAGGTAGGGTTGTATGTTGTGGTGGCAATGGTCATGCCTTGAAGGTGAGATGGTAACACACAGCCCTTCTTGGCACTTCCCTTGGCAGTGCGGATCCCTTGATGCACTGTTGTTACAGTCATAGAATCAGAGAATTCCTTTGGTTAGAAAAGACCTTTGAGATAAAGTCCAGCCGTTCCCCCAGCACTGCCAGGGCACCACTGACCCCTGTCCCTCAGCACCACAGCTCCACGGGGGGCTTGGAAACCCCTCCAGGGATCACGGGGACTCCACCCCTGCCCTGGGCAGCCTGGCACAGCCCTGGACAACTCTTTCAGGGAAGAAATTTTTTCCTGATGTCCAACCTAAACCTCCCCTGGGGTAACTTGAGGCCGGTTCCTCTTGTCCTATCACTTGTTCCCTGGGAGCAGAGCCCGATCCTCCCTGGCTCCAGCCTCCTGTCAGGGAGCTGTCAGAGCCAGAAGGTCTCCCCTGAGCTGCCTCCTTCTCTCCAGGCTCCACAAGCCCAGCTCCCTCAGCCGCTCCTCACCCCCCTTGTGCTCCAGCCCCTTCCCCAGCTCCGTTGCCCTTCTCTGGCCGCACTCCAGCCCCTCCATGTCCTGCTGGGAGTGAGGGGCCCAAACCTGACACCAGGATTTGAGGGGAGGCCTCCCCAGCACCCAGCCCAGGGGACGATCCCTGCCCTGGTCCTGCTGGCCACACCAGTGCTGACACAGACAGGATGCTGGTGGCCTTCTCGGCCAACTGGGCACTCTCTGGCTCATCTCCACCCATGTGTCAAACACACCCCCCCAGGTCCTTTCCCTACAGGCACTTTCCAGCCGCTCTGCCCCAGCCTGGAGCGTTACAGGGGGTTGTAGTGACCCAAGGGCAGGACCCGTCCCTTGGCATGGTTCAACCTCATCCCATTGGCCTCGTTCACTTGGCCTCAGTCCATCAAGTCTCACCTGTCGATTCTCCATCGTCCCAAAATAACTCCCCAACTGCTTCATTATTCTCATCCAGTGCAATGATAAGTCCCATGGGATTCTTACGGCTGTGGAAAAAAAAAAAACAACAAAGAAACAAACCCCCAATTTTAGCTGTCCGATAAACATCTGGGCAGTCTTTAATGTTCCTGGTACCAGTAGAGAGCTCAACAGGTTCTCAAAACTTTGAGGGTTTTCTTGAATTAGTCCCTGGCTGTCCAAGGTTTTTGTGCTCAATGATTTTCATGCAACAGAATAAAATCCATGGTGAGATTAGGAAACATTATATAAAAAAACTCCAAACCCTCTCTGATTAGTCACAGAATCCCAGTGTGGAGGGGGTTGGAAGGGACCTTTGGAGATCATCAAGTCCAACACCCCAGCTCCAGCAGGGTTGCGGAGCGCAGGCCACACAGGAACAGATCGAGGCAGATCTTGAAAGTCTTCAGTGGAGACTCCACAACCTCTCTGGGCAGCCTGGGCCAGGCTCTGACACCCTCACATCAAAGAAGTTTCTCCTCCTGCTCTGATGGAACCTCCTGGCTTCCAGCTGGTGCCCAGTGCCCCTTGTCCTGTCCCTGGGCACCAATGACCAGAGTCTGGCCCCATCCTCTCGCCCCCCTCCAGGGGCCCTTTAGCTCTTGCTCAGCATTGCTCAGCTCCCCT
>JAAGNO010012797.1:137812-156789 GCA_033439905.1 Ceryle rudis | reverse complement strand
AGAACTTGTAGAGTAGGGTGAATGGTTGGACACAATGATCCCATGGGTCTTTTCTGACCTAGATGATTCTGTGATTCTGTGATTCTAACTAATTAATTGAATATGCAATTCTCTGCAAAGTTGGCTTTCTTCTCCTAGCCCAAGTAAATAAGACCAAACTGCCAGTCATCTCTCAGACTGGTGTAACATTCACTGTTTCCTTGTATCAGCACAAAGCTTGATTTTAATGAAAATTTACCTGATTTGGCGGCCCACTGACTTTTCAAGCATTTCTAAAATATACTTGCAAATAGGAGTTGAGGGGTTTGTGCATCGGGACATACAGCAGCTTAGGCTGGATGACAAGAACATGGATAGGAGACTCTCATCTGTCAATATCAAATTGGCATTCATGGAACATTAGGGCATAGGAGTCATAGTAGTTTTCCTCACCAAATAACAAGTAAACATCTTGTATAATTAATATTCAGCCATACACTGTTCAGAGATTTAGTGGGTAGGAGATTTTTTTTCATCAATTATTTTGCTTTAGGATATCATTTGATTAATTTTTGATTAGACACATGACATAATGCAAATGTAAAGATCTTAATGTAATTACCCTACGTGGCAAGTTTAGATAATTGGTAGAACACTATTACAATCTCTTCATGCCAGGCTGAAGTTATACATACATTTGCTAAGGGAGAAGGTATCTGATCACCTGAACACATCTCAGGTGGGGCCTGCTAAAATCTCTGGATAAATATGTTTATCTATCTCTGGATATATTTTTTTTAATTAACTTTGGTAGCTGTTTTAACGCATCAAATCTTCACCTTTTTACTCACAGTGCTAGTTACACTCACAGACAAACCTACTGTAGTTCATGGTTATCCTAAACAAGTCTTTTTCAGTGACCAGTCGAGAACATGGAATGAAATTCCACAGGGATTAAGATCCCTGGCAAAAGCTCATTTACTTTCATTCCAAGTCTAAGGCATATTTCTTCAGACTTCACTTGTCCAGCATAAGCCCACAGCTTAATGTGCATGGTATTCATTCTAAAATCTCTCTAAAACATCTTTTCTCTGGGGCAGAAGGTGGGAAAAAGAATAAACAACATCAAGCAGTGCTGTCCATGTTGCTTAGTACGATTCTGGAAGGACAACCACTCTCGCAGAAAAAAAAATGGTATAAGTTGAATAGTACGACTCTATGTGTCAAGTTTGAGGATCTTGCAGCACAATGCTAAATTGTTAAAGAAGTTACATATTTTCTTATTAAAAACTTTTCTTTTTGGGTTTTTTGTTTGCTTGCTTGTTTTATAAACTGGAAAGCAAAAGCCTATTACAAATTCATATCCCACTTAATACCTATGAATATATGAAATATATCTGATATAATGTTTAAACAATATTTGAAGTTAAATGTACTTTTAAAGAGGCTAATAAAGGAATCATCAAAAAGATTAAATTCTGGTGTGCATATTTAAAAAGTAAACTCTTTACAGCAAAACATTTTCCAAGTTCCAGTCTTTAGGTTTGGAAGTACTGTTATGAATTATGAGGACTGTATGACAATTTCCCAGCAAGCCTAGATACCCCAGTATACCTATATTTGTTGAGAGTTGAAATTGTTATTGTGATTCACAAATGAAACACACTTTATTCTTTAGGGAAGACTCAGAGAACACTTAAATAAAAATTTCAGAACATCTGCAATTTTTAAATCTCTAATGAAGGTTTCCAGGCATCCTCAACTAAAGGATTATTTTCTGGTTGCTTCTAAAGCCTATGAATTTTTAAAGAATTAATCTGAAATTTTCCACATCTCTTATGGAGAGTTTCCTTAATTTTATTGCAACGAATTTGACTCTGCTTGTTAATGCCAAGAGGTACCCATTAAAAAGATACTATCTCTAATACAGCCAAACTCTTGATCAAAACTTAAGAGCCATTTTGATGTTAGGATGTTATCTAGTCTTGTTACCCTAAAATACTGACCCAAATTCAACAAAGTAATAAGAACTAATGTTTTCAATGTGTATACTTGAGAGCTTCTGGAAGTGGTGACTGCTGTTTGTTTTCAGCTGCAAGAAAAATTATCTCAAAATTTCATCTGCCCTGAATATCTGGCAGTTCTAGTTGCTGGCTAGAATGCTTGGGGGCCGTTTCCCCATAGCAGAAGTGCGTGCTTCATTGCAAAGGTAGGAGGACCTCCTTGTAATTATTATCCTTAGTACCAGGGAGTCATAGGGTGCCAGAAAAGAATACAGGGAACTTCTTTGCCTGCTGCTGGCAGTGTAAAGGAAAAGTTCAAAAGGGAATATTGAAATAGGTATGAATGGAAAGAAAAATATTAGCACCATGAGACAACACAGGCATTAGTAATCTGATACAGTCTGATTGCAAAAGAAAAAAAGTGAAGTATATTAGTGGATGAAGGAAAACACAAGAAACAAGACAAAAAGTGGCCAGGGGAACAGGAGGAGATGGCAATAGAAGCACAAGGGTCTGGAAAATAAAGCAAACACTGTAGTTTGGAAAAGAGTGTGAGATTCATTGTTGGTTGAAAAAACCCAAACATTTCAATTTGCTGAGCAGAAACACCTTTTAGCCAAACAAAGAAATAAACAAAGCTCCCCTCTGCAATTTTTAATACGGAGAAATAAAAAATGAGAGGCCAACATTTAGTAATTGTTTCTCTTAATACCACTTTAGGGACTCCAGTCCCACTCTCCTAGTCACATGGGCTCCCTCACCAACACCTAGGAGAGACAATGATTAAAGACAAGGAAAATAACTGTGCTTGTTAACCATGACTTTTTAATTGACAACAAAGGAAAAGAAAAATAAAAAACAGAGCACAAATAAAAGGCATGGCTATTTAATTTTCATTCTTCTTATTTAACTTTCTTTTTCCTGAAAGTCTTTAACAAACACTACATCACTGAGTGTGATCTAACCATATGCGGTCCAGAATATCTACTTCCAAGTAGCAGCAAGTATTTATCTTAGTATAACACGAGTAACAAAGGTAGTCTGTAAGTAGGTCCACTATTCCAGCTAAGGACTGATGAGACCTATGTGATGTATCAGAGATAACCTAACCTGTAAAGTTATAGATGATCAATGGACAGGAATTTTAAGTCTTATAAAATCGGAAAAGTGACTTTATAAAAAAAAGTCACTTGGGAAGTTGTCAAAAATAATGGTTGTATAAATATATATGTCAGTAGTCTTATATATATATAAAAAAATATTTCTGATGTTCTCTGTTCCCCTAATATTTTAATTTAAATAATAAATCAATATCCTTGTAAGAACTTTGGAATAGATATATCAATCTAATTTCTTGGCAATGCTTTACCACTTTGTCTTTCACAGGACAATGCAGTCTTTTCATCATATTACAGAAACATTCATGAAAAGAAAATCAGTATTCACAAGTGGTGTATTGCAGTGTTTTGGCTTCACCATTCCTTTTCATTTATCTGGTTAGTTCTTTATTTATATAAGCCAATGGACACACTATGAAAATTGTAGTAAACTTGAGAATAGGAATAAATGCTTTCTTTGGCTACTTGGTTTGTAATTTCTTTTTTTTATATATATAACGTCAGAAAAGGAGGAGTCCATCGGGTCAGCAGTGTGGACTTCATACTGTCTACAGACTCATTTTCTTTATCCAACCCTATACACTTGACATACTTCCATCATGTGGCACCAAAACAAAGCTGTGTCCACCTTTGCTACTAATATGTCACTACTTATTGTTTTGTTTCTGAAAATAATATTTTTTTTCTTTTAAAGTCTAGAATTTTCTGATACTCAATTCTGTCATAAGGTTTCTTTTCTTTAACACAAAATTCAGCTTTCTGAGGCCTTGCTCTTTCTAGTGACATGCAATGGTGGTCTAACTCTTCCCAAGTTTCTTTTTCACTCACAGTTTCTTTTATACTTTATTAGTATGCAAACCGCTTCCAAAATATAATGTGGTTCCTGCAAAGCACCAAGCTTTTTATATGCTTTCCAACTTGCAGTACAAAAGAAAATCACGTTAATAATTGAATAATTGTAAATTTTTGCCTTGAGTCTTTAAAAAAAAGTTTAGTGGTTTACAGATGATGTATTTTATCTTTAAAGATTTGAGACTGATCCTTAACTAACAAAGGATGAGAAATTCCTTTATTTATCCAGAGAATTTCCTAGATGAAAGTCATTCCCACAAAACCTAATACATAAATATTTTTACATTCTCCAATCATTGCTGGTATGAAAATCACCACAAATACCTTTTCAAATTGATAAAAAGACTCTGACAAGTTTGGAATGATTAAACATCACAATTTTACTAATAAACATCTTTGAATCGATATAATTGTTTTTCCCTACACTTTGCTACCAGAAAATAGCTACTGAGCCACAGGCAAAGTGCATCACTCATCCTCCAGCAGCTGGTATCCTGAGAGCAGAAACATCACCTCCAAGTGGCTCAGGTTGTAGAGAACACTGACCATGCAATGATTTCAACTTGTTGACTCCTGGGAATCTGTACAATTCAAAGTTATTTATAAAATTCAAAGTGAAAAGAAAAATCATCCAATGTGGAAGGTTACAATTGAAACACCATGTTTACACTTACACAGCCAAGCCAAACACCTCGTTATTTAGTCTCTGTTGGTAAATCTTACATACTTTTAAACCATCTGAGAATGGCTAAATACAGACTCACTGTTCTAGCTCTGGCTTTTTTGGATATAGTCCTAGGTCAGACCTCTCATCTAACTCTGTAATCTGACAGGAAGCTGCATTAGAGTACCAAATTAGTGTCAAAGAGCCCTCTCTTGGACATTTTACATTAACATTCAGCATTTCCCATCCATTTCTTCATCTAAAAAAATGGTTTCTGAAGAGCTAAACTAAATGTCCTAGGACCAAGGAAGGAAATAGCAAAGCATATGACTATTGACAAAACTTTTACTCTTCAAGCAGTTAGGTTTTCAAAGACCTCACCATAAAATAAATTTTCTGCCCACCTGATCTCAGTCCTTCTTCAGTAACTTTGTTAGATTGTTGGTAGTATAAAGGGGAAAATTGTTTTTGCTCCGTCTGTCCTACAAACACTTTCTATCACACGGCTATGGCTGGCCCCCATGACCTGTCTGCCACACAGTCTGGCTCCTGTGTCATGTTTCTAGTGGTATGTTGCAGCTCTTTCCTTCATTATAAACATTATAGCAAACTCTCCAGCAGATCTCTGCAGAAAAGCCCTTGTTCTAGGAGCAATCAGACAAGACTTGAAAGACAGTGTCTGTATTGGTGGCAGCATGTTTATGACAGTCGGCAGTACACTTCTAAGAAGTCAAGCTCCTTTTCTGGACTCAACAACTGCCTTTCATAAAATTCAATGTGTCTGCCTTGTAAATATTGGAAAAGATTCCAGAGGCATGTTTGACTCTGTCACAGAAATGTTATAGTAGCAAAGTAAATATGCAGAGCATGGGAAACGTCAAGATTAGGTTTGCCTAGAAAAGTTTACTTTGGTCCTGTTGTGCCTAGCCATTAAGATTCAGGTTCCATGAGGTGGCCACACACTGTGCTTTTCCCCGAGATAAAACAAGAACAGGTGTAATACAGCCGGGTAGTCTTCAGATTCTATTGCTGGCATTTGAGACATTTGCACAAGTTTTCCTCAGATGTGTGCACTCTTCCAGCATTTGCAATAAGAAAAAGAGAGAAAAGAAGAAAAAACCCAACAGTGTAAAAGCCATAACACAGAAAATCATAAAAACCTCACATTACATGGGGGATTTCATCCATCTGACTATCTTATGATAAAGCATTTACATAAAATAAACTTCTCATCTGCCATTTTTAGGAACTACGTGGTGCATAATGTAAATACTTAATTACCTTTAGTTTTCCACCAGTATAGGCCTTCTCAACATTGCTTTTTAATTTCTTCAAATGCTGGCAGATGAATATGATATTATCCGATAATCTAGGTATAAAAAGATTGTGTCTTTTTAAAGGGGCTTAGATGTAGAAAAACGGTTTCCTTAGGCTTAAATCGCTTTAAAAACCACTGCTGAATCTCGCCTACTATCTCTCAGAAGACTAAAAACCCACGTGTAATGTATATAACAACATAACACGATTACAGCTGGGACCGATAGGATTGGATATAATGGTCATTTTTGACACAGCTGAAAAATCACCTCTCTGGTTTTTTAAAGACCAAGTGCTAATGAAGTGTCCAGCTGTGGGTGCTGATGGAGTGCTGAAGGCTTCCAGTTTGGTGTGTTCATACCTCAAAATCACTTGTAATCCCCAAGTTCATTCTGTGATTCACTGCAGTCTTTGAGAATTGTTCTTTCACAGCAACATTTCCAGTCCTTTTTGACACCCCTTCCCCCATCCAGGAGTCGTTGGAAGATCGTCCCAGTTGTCACTTGTTCACAGAGCTACAATGAAAAATGAATAGTATTTTTAGTTCCAAAATCATTTTATTTTAAAGCTCTAACATCTTTTCTCTTACATGTATGTGTCCTCACACTCTTGCAGTCCTGGGCTGAACCCCAGTAGGGAAGGAAAGTGCAGACAGTACCTGATGCATGAATTCAGACAAGTATCTGAGGAAGTCCCCCATCCTGCAAGTGGAAGTGAGTATGGCTACATGCCCTGGGAGCTCCTGCAGGAGAAGACAGCTGTGAATTCTGCTGGGAGCTTCCCAGGAGCCCAGAAACAGACTAACTACCAGAAAAGTGCTGAACTAATGAATCACTTAGACTTTGTGGTTTCCTGGCCAATGCAGCTCCTGATGGTTTGACAGCTTGATGCTTGTCTCCCAGGCAACTCTGCTACCACCATAATTCCTCTGCTACAGCAAATCTGTCTGAGGCCACATACCTACATTTTACTTATTATGCTTTGGTCCCCTCTCCGAAGTCACCCCACTGCCTCACCATTCCGACTTACAACTACTTTGCCGTTTCTATTTATTAGACCATGTCAGAGATGGGCAGCACATGCAGCTGAGATACAAGGAACTGTGAAGTTCAAATAGCAGAAAAACGAACAAAGCCCAAGTAGCAGGCTCAGTCTTACAGATGACCCCAGGGAATGCTCAGTGTCAGTCAGGACGCTCACTAGATGTCACTGTTGTCCAGAAATAAATATGAGAGCTCTCTTTTCTGGCTGTAACTACAGTGGGTTTTTAAACAAGTAGTGCAGCAACTCATATATTCAGAAACTGAGCTCATCTACAAAACTTCCATAGTTCAGCAAAAGGTTTCTCCAAATGCCTTACGTCACTTGGACTGTCTGATTTTCCTTTCACTTACCTCAACATAAACCAAGAATAACTTCTCTCAAAATTGAATAGTGGTCCTGGTTCATGGCCATAGAGGAATCCTTCCATTACCTAACCATACTTTATAATATATGGGCTTTAGAAATGGGGCAAGCTCTAAAGGAACATTGCAGAGCAATGCACTTTACACTGCCTGGCTGCATGTGTAGTTACTGTTTTTTCATGCTGCAGGTAAAAGAAAACTGGAAGTATTTTGATGACATTTTTGTCCAAGTGCTTAATTTTAGACACTTCACTTTGTCTACATTAGAAGTTAGTTTCTTAGGCTCCCTATATGATTGCTAGAGAGCAACTAGGTCTCCCACAGTGATTCAGAAAAGTGCAATTCACATACCTGTGGTAGAGCTTCAAGTGAGTACGTCAGCAGCTCAGGGCAAGAAGGCTTTCCTTACCTGAGCACATACAGTTGCATGCTTAAAACCTGTCAGTGTGAGTACTCCCAGACATGCTGGACTGGGTTATACCTATGTATTTTAATTTAGAAATGATGCTACTAGCAAGAAAACAGACTGTAAGAAGAGGCAGAGGAGTTGCTAGTGAGGTAATCGTCTGTGAAGAGGATAACAGAGTTAAATCAGTCTATGTTAAACTAGGCTCTTTAGAAAACATTTCAGAATGTTCACAGGCTACAGCATGGAGTCACTAATAACTGCCAGATTTGGCACTGCATTTGCTAAACCAGTAAACATTGGGGGAAAAAAATCCAACCCACACATCACCCAAGTGTGTCCAGAGCATCATTAGTGCATAACAAGCATGTTTCAACATGGGAGGTCACACTGCTGACTTGAGGCAGTTAGCTTAGGTGCTCTGACTGCCTTATGCGGTTTACTGCTCTCTAGTGACTCCTTCACTTTTATATAGAGAAACTAGGCTGTGAATCACCCTCAGGAGTGCAGTTCAACAGCATTTTAAGCTGATCTAAGTCAGTGGTGTGGCAAGTCCCACCTCCAGCTGTACATTCCTGTTCTTTCTCCATCGTGTCTGGTAGGTGGTGACCTGGTTCAGCCAAAAAGTAATCAAAGGAAAAAAAACCAGATTTGTTTTCTACTTTGGATAAGCTCCCTGAAAAAAAACATGATATTTGGCCATAGGGTTAGTGCAGGGGAGAATGTGGGAATACGCCACCGGCATGATGGAAGGCAAGTCCCCAGTCACCCTGACTGAGGTTTGCCTATGCTGCCAGGGACACACTCCTTTAAGTAAGTGTCTAACAAAGCCTGTGCTGGGCAATGCGAGATCCACCCTCACTCCTTTCCCTGCGGTTTCTTCCCCATCCCCAAAACATACCTCCTGAAGTGTAAAACTTCCAGGGCAGATTCTGCCTCCTGGCTCTTGTGAGGTAACAAGAAGGTTTTCTTCAGCACAGCGTGGATGTCAATGATGTGACAACCTTGCACTGGGTGGAGAGGACAGTCACATTCCTTTGTGAGTAAAACATGAAAGTACAGCTAAGTTATGTGACAGGGCAGAATGAAAGAGCAGTGATGCATATTTCTGGGTTGCTATAGCTTCCTCAGGGGCGTCTTGGCTCTCAGTCTGTTTACAGATTAGGAAGATGGAGAATGGCTTGGAGGTATCTTTTGTCTTCAGCCCCAGTGCTAACCCAAGCACAGCTTTCAGAGATCAAGGGAGCTCTCTTTCTATATTTTAAATTATGCAAAGCAATTAGTCTTCATTAACAGCTTGTCTAATTTAATTTCCAAAGATCAAGCTGTTTCCCTGTTAGATGACTGAAGTAAAAAATTTTTTTAAAAAGCACAAAAACTTCAAATCCATATGTGACTGCCAAGTGTCTGTATCAGCTAAACTCAAGAGTCATTACTACTTACCTCAGCTTGTCATCTGCTCACATTTTGTCCAGAAACTTCACATCATTCTTGACACCATATCAGAACATTTCATGGATGGTCTTTTGCAGTACGAAGTGGGAGATTGATTCTTTATTTTGCTAGGAGCAATTAGGAAAAAGACAAAATTCAAAGCCTTTTAACTAGCCCATAGCATCAAGAGTCTTATGTGAATTGAAATTCCTGTCATGTGGAATTTCTCAAAGACATTCAAAGATTTCATTGAACTTCCTTAGGATGAAGCTAGTAAGACTGTCTTTAAGTATATGACTAGGTATTTGTCAGATTTGGACTGATGGGTGCTTTCGCCAAGCACCTCTAGGCTTTGTCTGCAAGATATTTGTTTCTAATAACAGATATTCACAGTAGCATTAATTCATAGGTTACAAGCAAGCATTTCTCTACTCATCCATGTCTGGGAGCCTGTTCTACTTAAACATATTCTGTCTGGGAATATGTGTCTCCTTGGTTACACTACATTGCTGAGAAATAAATACTAAATTCAGAGATTTTGAAGGCCAGCAAGCATTTGCCAGAGACTTACAAAACTCTGTGGTTTGTGATGCAGGTATTTATCCTCATCTGCATTTAAGAAGGCTAGAAATCAAACAAATGCTGGGTTTTTTTCCAAGTAAGCAAATCCTGGTTTCCCTGCTCAGATATCACCATATCTATATAAAACTTTGTCTAGTAAAAGGCACTAAATAAATAGGCATAAGGAGGAGTGGGAGGCAATACATTTTCTGACTGTGGTTCATATTGCAAGGAAATGGACAATTCTACTTTGTTATCCTACTTTTATTTGTTCTTAGAGAGCTTGATGATCTCTTGTATTCGGAGGGCTTCCAAGGCTGTGGAGGGTGCAGGAAATTGGTAGAAATGCAAATTTGGGTCAAAAATAAACAAGGTTCATGGGACTGGAGCAGAAAAACAGAAGACAAGGAAAACAAGACAAAAACCAGGATGGTCTTGGAATGTCGAGGATGTGAGAATCATGGTCCAAGTCTCTCTGGTTTGCAGCCCCCTCAGGGATTTGATACAAATTCTTCTACTTCACACAGTGTCCTTGACAAAGTGTACTAGGTATATTCCATCTCTTTTGATGAAATAGGCTCTTTTTTTGTAAAAACTCTACACAATACATGGGTGCACCTCTCCAGGCCCTCATTTGCAAACAGAATGCTGTGAGTTTTTTTGTTGTTGTCTTTAGTCCAACTTAATAAAATACATAAATAGTATGAGTATTGCAATTATACTCTGTGTCATGGCCTTCCCATCTGTTCTTAGATTGTTTTTGTCACAGTATTTTAGCCTCTTGTAAGCCTTGTTGTTTCAAAAACTTTTTTGGTTTTGTTTGCTTGTTTGGTGGGGTTTTTTTGTTTGGTTTGGTTTGGTTGTTTTGTTTGGTTTTTCTTTTCAGAAAACCCGAGGACTTAAATGCTGTATGAATAGTAGCTGTTTGGCAGCCAAAGGTTTGCTGCTTGCTTTTAACTCATCACCTAAGGTTCATTTCAGAAAGTCAAGAGGTTGTTACTGGCAGGACTTCGACCAAAACATTGCTCCAGACATGTCATAAAATAAATTTCAGAAAAAAAAATAAATATGAAAGTACTGGCTTCTGTGAGAAATAGAATGGCCAGGAGGACTAGGGAAGGGATTGTCCCCCTGTATTTGGCACTGGTGAGGCAGCATCTCAAATACTGTACTCAGTTTTGGGTACCTCAATGCAAGAAAGACATTGAGGTGCTGGAGACTGTCCAAAGGGCAACAAAGCTGGTGAAGGTTCTAGAGATCAAGTCCTGTGAGGAGCAGCTGAGGGAACTGGGATTGTATAGCCTGGAGAAAAGAAGACTCAAGGGAGACTTCATCGCTCTCTACAACTATCTGAAAGGAGGTTGTAGCAAGATGTGTGTCATTCTCTTCTCACAAGTAACAAGTGACGGGACAAGAGGAAATGGCCTCAAGTTACACCAGGGAAGTTTTAGACTGAACATTAGGAAAAGTGTCTTCACTGACAGGGTTGTCAAGCACTGGAACAGGCTGCACAGGGAAGTAGTGGAGTCACCATCTGTGGAGGCATTTATAAGGCGTGTAGATGTGGTGCTTAGGTTTAGTGCGGGGCAGTGTTGGGTTAATGGCTGGATTCAATGATCTTAAAGGCTTTTTCCCACCTAAATGATGCTATGATTCCACTGAATTTGTGAGAATTGCAGATGGAGGGACATTAAGGCCTCACTGTCTTCTTTGTGTTTCAACAAGGTGTTTTTTCCTGTAGTGGTTCTTCGGACACAGTCTAGCTGCAGAGCTTGATCCATGAAACACAAAGAAGAAAGATGTTACCAGCTGTTCTGGAGGAGATCATATCAACATGGGGAAAAAAAAAAAAAAAAAGGAGGGGGGTATTTTTGCAAACTATCTAAGCTAAATGCCAGCTGAGGATCGTGGTCACCCTAAGTTCTTCAGCTGTGAATGCATGAAAAGAGGTGCTGTTCAAGGGCCCTTCTGACCATAGTGGTACTACATTAAAGGTCAAAGGAGCTTCTTAGACCTCTTCTCTGACTTTAGAGGGAGCCTGAAACTGGCATGTTCCTCAGTAATGAAGCTGTGTTGGATTCTCTACATCTGATGAATTCAAGCCACTCTACCTGCCCCTCAATACCTGCCTTGTAAAGCAACAAGTTCAAAGGGAGTACTTTCTTCTCTGTAAGTACTGGCACAAAGAGAGATTAAATAACTCATCTAGAGTCACCCAAGCAGTCTGTGACTGAGCCAGAAATTTAGGTAATTCCTATTCCAGCATTTAAATACAAAACAATGTAACGATTCCCTGTAAAGGTTTCATGACTTGTTCTGTTTTAGTTTCAGATCACTTAAATAGAAGATTTTGAATGTAGACTGGTTTATTAGAATTTATTTGAAAAGAGTAAGTTTGACAGATTGAATTAGTCTCTGAATATCACTTTTGGTGTTTTGTACCAAAGTGGTACCACTTCACAGCAGAACAAAGATTTCCTTTTTTCCAGTAAATCAATGCAGATGATTGCTGAATATGTTCCATTGGCAGGAACAAAAATTTAATAATTTCTTTTTATTATGAAAATATTCACCCTTTGGTCTTGTGGGAGGAGAAGGTTGTGACTGAAAGATGATTTGCTTGGCAAACCAACAAACTCTCCATACTGCAATTTTTCTTTCCTCAAGCCCAGATGCTTTTGGGACTTTATAGTGATGTACTTACACATATGAAAAGGCATATCATCTTCCTACAGGCTCCTTGTGCTCCTTGTCCATTTATCCAAGCACCCCTGTTCTTAACTGTGAACTCAAGGCTTCCTTTGACAGTGATTGATGGCCACCCTCTCACAGGAAGAATGACTAACTCCAACCTGTGAGTATTGGAGGCGCTACAGAATATATCTGCTGTACTATTTATTTTGGGAGGCGGACATGTGCCCACATTTTTATTCTTGGAATAAACATTCTGACATTTTCTGGCAGGTGTGAATGCTGTAACATACCAACAGGCAGAAAAAACTTAAAATGACAGCTACTAACCTCTTGGATGGAAACAAACTGTCTGTTGCTGATGTGAAAATTGTAAACCCTCACCAGATTCCATATGAATTCTATCACTTGGAAAGCCAGATTTTGATCTTAAGGGTCCCTTGGCAGACCAAAATGAAAGATACCCATTTTTTTCAATGGTGCCTACTTGCTCTTCTCAACCAAATCCAAGCCATAAGACAACTGTATAATGAATTATGTACATTTCAAACCTCAATCTGATTGCAGCCAACTTATTTTGCCAATAGTCTGAAAAGATTAGCCCTAATGTCTAAGTGACAATGTGCAGAGCCCTTCTCAAATCTCTTTCATCTGTCATCTCATCAAAAGTGCATTTATGTTGCGAGTCTGATGTACAGAGGTAATTTTACTTCTTATTCAGTTTAAGGTCTTAATTTTTACATTGCTTTATTCCAGCACTTGCCTAGAAACTTATGTAATAAGGTTTAAAACAAATATTTATGAAAACATACTATGATAATAGTTCCTTCAACATTATTTGATAAGACATGTCTTGACTGTGATGTCTTAGAAGTTAACGGTATGTGTGGAGAGAAGTTAAAAGTCACGGATGCGAGATATTCTTTTTAGCTTGATCATACATACATATAACTGTAGGCTATAAATTTTAATTGTCATTGATCCACAGGAAGATTATCTCAAATTTTAGTCTAACTAAAACTTGAATCTTCTGGTGTCAACCATGACAGTGCAGAAGAAACAGGAGTCAGAAAATACAGCAGTCAAAATAGGGAAATGATAATAAGCGTCAGTATATAGGGCAGAATAAGAAGAGTTCTGTCTATACTGAAAGTTTTAAGTAAAATATTTTTCCTCTTAGCATATGCACTGCATTAACAACTATTTCAACCACTGTAGTACTCAAAGTTGTGCAAAATAACAGCTTAGAAATTAACCTATCACATATTAGTCTAGCAGTATAACGCAGTAGTTACCTATTTTGGACACACAATTTGACCAAAAAATGTCCATTAAAGTATTTCAATGCTTTAACACTGACACAAAGAACAGAGCATCCTTAGAAGCCAAGAAAGGCTGAGGTGCCTAACTGAAGGGATACAGGCATCTGTCACTAATTTCTTGCAGTCCCTTAGAAGAGTCACTTCACTGCTCTGTGCCTCAGTTCCCTATTTCTGTATCCATCACGGCTTTTGATCATGAGGCTCTTCAAGACCTGTGGTAAAAAGCAATAGATGAGTTAGAGTTTTTATCACAACAAATAATTGAGATTTGTTTTGAGGACTGGTTAAGCCCTATTTATATAAAATCTCTGAAACAATGCAATTTCCATAGTGTGCTCCTATTCATATGTGACTGAATAATAAATAATCAATAAGTAACTATGGCTAAGAAAAAATGGGCTCCATTCTGCACAGATGCCTTGTTCATGTGCAAAGTGTTCATATGCACAAAAGTCTGAGAGCACAACTGAGCTGAAAAATATTTAGGATTTGAATGAATGCAGGACTGCCAAACCACAGTGTCAGGCCACCAACATTCATGGCATTGGTATAAAATCCAAATATTAAGAAATACTACATTTTTTGTTTCTTTTTATTGGTCTTCTGGTTTTTGAGCCTGCCACGATCATTTTTTCCAGCTTTCTTCAACAACCAGAGCTATTCATAAATGGAATTTCTGTCCTCAACAGACAAAACCATTAAATTGTTAAAAAATGTTGTGGAACTTTATTTCTTAAAAAAAAAAAACCAAAACAACAAAACCCCCCAAAACCCCAAAAACAAACAAACAGGAAAAAAAAACAAAAAACCCACAAACCAAACCAAACCAAACAAACAAAAAAAAAACCAAACAGGTACGAAAATACAGCATTTTAATTTTGATAATGTTGAAATATCATTAGTTTAAAGTCCAAATATACTTTTTCAGATTTATTAATATGGGAAGACTGAAATTGTTTTATCTGATAAAAAAATCATTAAACCTTGATGATGATATATTTTCCAGGTGCAAACCATACTGGGAAATATTTTCTTACCTACACATGTGAGATTCAGAAGTTGATTTGTAAAAGCAAATCCCACATTTTCACTTTCATGACAGCAGTCCCTGTCTGAACTCTTTAGCTATAAAACAAGAACTAAACCGGAAGAATTTCATTTACTGGAGAAATCTGCAGCATTGTTGAGCCTTCACATGCCCCATTACTGACCTTCAGCATTATGCCGAGAGAAGTACTATCAGGTGTAGATATGCAATGGAGAAGAGAGATACATCACCCTTTTTCTTGTCTCCATCATTTAAACTAGCAATGTGGCACAGTCTCCCACATCATATGGTATGTCTGCAGGCTGTGCAGCACCTGTCATCACCTGTCTGTGATGGTTCTTGTTGTGACATTATGCAACCAGGTTTAGGAGATCACAGGACAGTTTTCTATCAGGTCACTGGCTCAACTACATTATATTGGGAAGTTTGCTGCACTGCCTCTTCAACAGTCAGCCACCTTAATGATCTCAGTTGTCAGCACTACCAGGATGACATCTTTCTTTCTGAACAGCAGCAAGTGTGTGAAACTATCTTCTCATCAAGGCTATCAGGCAGTGCTGCCAATGTAGCCAAATCCCAACATCTAAATCAGGTGGACTATATTACAGGAATCAGAGAGGCATATATTATTTTGCCTTGCTGTGTTACCCATCTTTCTCACCCAACCTGCATAGGGATCCAAATTTGATGCCCTGGAGAGTAGAAAGTTTGAGTTAGTCATTGCCCTCTTTAATGTAAGCACCATGGTACTGTAGTCTCTAAGTCAGGCATGTAGGCCATCTGCATACAGCCTGCTGAGCCTTTGTTCTCTCCCAAAATTGGAAATTATACTGCTGTCCTTTCTTAAGAGTGAACATGCTTCAGAACATATTCAACATGCTTTGTCCATATTCTGCATGTGTTGGAATGGTACCCCGCTCTTTAGTCACAGCCTTTAAATACTAATGTCAAAGGAAGACACCCAGTCTGAAAACCAGAAAGCTGTGTGGCTAGCACTGAAGACAGAGCTCAAGCAGTTTTCCCCAGGAACAAGTTATGCCTTTAGCAGTTCTTATTGAATCCTGTAAAGCAAACATTTATACTGGCTTTTCTTTGCATCTACATGGGCTGTGTATTCTCCATGTGCGCTGCAGCCAGCTAATCTGAATGGAACAAAAACATTTGTTTTTCTTCACATTTCTCTATATACCAAGCCCTTCCAAATAAATATTCATCTGAAACCTCTTGTGCTATTAGGGAAAACAAATAAATCAAATGAATGAATTCATTCGAATGCCAGAAAGATCTATCATTTCTGTGTTCTAAGAATATCCCACAAACAATTAAATGTTCGTGAAACAGAGGCAAGCCTGATAAAATGATGAGTCTCTCTGGCGCCAGAAATGGGCCTGGCTAAATGCCAGCAACAGTCTAGCATTCAAAACCCTACAGAAAACATAAGTGACCCCAGAATGGATAAACTGAGGAAGAGCTTCCCTTTGAACACCCTTAGCAATTCACCATGCTGAATGTTCCTTCAGTCTTTGGTTTCATTGCCTGGCTTAAACTTGCAGATGAATTTCCAGATGAATTTTGTGGGTCTTTACAGCCCAGCAAAAATTAACCAGAAATTTCAAGCTTGATTTTGGCTTTGAATTCGTTCTTCCTCTCACAGATAAAAAGCGGTAAGGTGATGCAGAGCTGAGAACTTCCCAGCATATGAGTGGGAATGATACTGAATACCATAACATTTTTTTGTTTGTATCTATACCATCTGTACCATCAGTTCCTTTGGGTCCCAGAGATGGGCCATTCCACAGTGAAGCAGGAGGGAGGAATGAGCCTCTGCCTTCACAGCCAGCTCCAAGTTGTGTCATGATTTGGCCTTTGGTCTAGGGATCAAGAAACACAAGAGGTTTTCAGGACAGCCTGAATAAAAAAAGGGATCTAAATTTTGGTGTGTGCAACGCCCCAAACCAACTTCATATACTTTAAAGTAGTTTTGCAGTCTTAAACTGTCCAGTAATGTGAATTATAGTAAGCAATGAGATTGAAGGAATTTTCTTTCTTTCAAGGAGTTTTTAATCATACTCTGCTAGCAATGGTGCTACCATTAATGATAGCTGAAGCAAGTCAAGACTATCACACTGTTGCAAAGAAGAATGAAAATGAACCAAAGAGACTGAACCCCGTGTCCCCTCTGCCTTTTCCTTGGGAGGGAGGAGGGATGCCTTCTGCCCCTGGAGGGAGGAAGAGGGCAAAGCAGAGCTCTTCCCCACTGAGCATTTGCTGAATCAGCCACATGGGCTGGAAATACAGATGAAACTCTAGCAGAGTTTGCCACCAGAATTTCTGCCTGGAAGACAATGGGGAAAAGGGAACAGTAAAACATCTGTTTGCTGAAAGGATTGCATATCTACTGCAGTAAAAAAATGTTCCAAAATGTCATAGAATCATAGAATCATCAGGGTTGGAAGGGACCTTAAAGATCTTCTAGTTCCAACCCCCCTGACATGGGCAGGGCCATTTCCCACTAGATCAGGTTGATTAGAGCCCCATCCAGCCTGGCCTTAAAAACTTCCAGGGATGGGGCTTCTACCACCTCTCTGGGCAACCTGTTCCAGTTTCTCACCACCCTCATGGTGAAGAACTTCTTCCTAACGTCCAATCTGAATTGACCCATCTCTAGTTTTAATCCATTCCCTCTAGTCCTACCACTACCCGACATCCTAAAAAGCCCCTCACCAGCTTTCTGGTAGTCCCCCTTAAGATATTGGAAGGCCACAATACGGTCTCCCTAGAGCCGCCTTCTCTCCAGACTGAACAACCCCAACTCTCTCATTCTGTCTTCATAAGAGAGGTGCTCCAGCCCTCTGATCATCCTTGTGTCCATTCTCTGGACACATTCCAGTGCATTCATACCTTTCTTCTAATAGGGGTTCCAGAACTGGACACAGTACTCCAGGTGGTGTCTCAGGAGAGTGGAGTAGAGGGGGAGAATCACCTCCCTCGACCTGCTGGCCACACTTCTCTTGATGCAGCCCAGGATACGATTGGCTTTCTGGGTTGCAAGAGCACACTGATGGCTCATGTTGAGCTTCCCATCCACCAGTACCCCCAAGTCCTTTTCTTCAGGGCTGCTCTCGATCCAGTCACTGCCCAGCCTGTATCGGTACTTGTGATTTCCCTGACCCAGATGGAGGACCTTGCACTTGGTCTTGTTGAACTTCATGAGGTTGGCATAGTCCCACCTCTCCAGCCTGTCAAGGTCCCTCTGGATGGCATCCCTTCCCTCCAGTGTGTCAGCCTCCCCACACAGCTTGGTGTCATTGGCAGACTTGCTGAGGGTGCGCTCAATGCCACTGTCCATGTTGCTGACAAAGGTGTTGAACAAGACCAGTCCCAGTACTGATCCTTGAGGGACTCGGCTTGTCACTGGCCTCCACTTGGACATAGACGCATTGATAGCCACTCTTTGGGTGCAGCCATTAAGCCAGTTCTTTATCCACTGAATTCTCCTTCCATGAAACCCATATTTTATAAGTTTGGAGGCCAGGATGTCATGCAGGACAGTGTCAAAGGCTTTGCTCAGGTCCAGGTAAATGACGTCAGTTGCTCTTCCCTTGTCTATTGATGTTGTGACCTTCTCATAGAAGGCCACCAGTTTTGTCAGGCACGATTTGCTCTTAGTGAAGCCATGTTGATTGTACCCAATCATCTCTTTGTTATTCTTCTGCCTCAGCAGTACCTCCAGGAGGATCTACTCCATGATCTTACCAGGCATGGACGTGAGACTGACTGGCCTATAGTTCCCTGGTTCATCCTTTTTGAATATGGGGATTATGTTTCCCCTTTTCCAGTCAGTGGAGACTTCACCAGCCTGCCATGACTTTTGAAATATGATAGAAAGAGGCTTAGCAACCTTATCTGCCAGTTCCCTCAGTACCCCTGGGTGTATCCCATCAGGTCCCACGGACTTGTACACTTTCAGGTTCATCAGATGGTCACGAACCTGATCTTCATTTACAGTGGGCAGTTCTTTCATCTAACCCCTGGTCTTGGTTTGAGTGAAAACAGAACTAATTCTGTTCAGTGATTTTACTTTTCAGCTCGGTGCTTCAACTAACTGCACTTTCTGAAGTCAGCAGCCTGTTTTCACAGGCAGTGTCTGCTGCTGGCAGTGATAACACCCCATGG
>JAAGNO010012797.1:92385-137712 GCA_033439905.1 Ceryle rudis | reverse complement strand
CTTTGATCCCATGTTCCTGAATCCAGTAGCAGAATCCAGCTCCTGAACACAGCTCCTGTCTTCTGCGGGCCCGGTCTGGGACCCCCAGTGCCCGCTCTATAACATCAGTGGTGATGGTCATGTAATTACCATCGAGGGGTTGGGTTCCATGCTGGTTGTGTATATATTTGTACATATTCTATTTTTTTTATTATTATTATTCTCATTAAATCTGTTCTAGTTTCCTTTTCTAATCACTGTCTCTCTCTCCCTTATTCCTTTTCTCTTCCCCTTTGGGGCGGGAGGGGAGTTAACAGAGAGCATCTGTTAGGTCTAAGGGGCCGCCCTGACCCTAAACCGTGACATGCCTGACATTATCTTCTGTGACTCCGGGAGTGTGGCTGGAGCCCTTGCCGGTGAAGACTGAGGAAAAGAATTCATTGAGAACCTTGGCCCTCTCAGTATCACTTGTCACCAGTTCACCCATTTCCTTTCTGAGGAAACACCACACCTTCCCTAGTCTTCTTACCATTAATATACCTATAGAAATTTTTGCTGTTTCCCTTGATCTCCCTGGCTAGATTTTATTCTAACTGAGCTTTAGCTTTTCTAAACAAGTCTCTTGCTGCTTGGACAGCTTCCTTATATGCCCCCCATTCTATCTGTCCTTTCTTTCACTCCTTGTAAAGTTCTTTTTGTGTGACAGTGTGTCCAGGAGCTCCTTGCTCATCCAAGCTTCTTGCTCATTCAAGGAGCTTGTCCACGTCATTCTTCAATTGCACAGTGCAGATGACTAGGGCAACCGTCACAAAAGTCATTAGAGTTACGGACTGTCACTGTTTGGTTCAAGCAGGAGGAGGTGCAAGCATCCTACCACACTGTTACTTGTGCATACCCACCCACCCTGCAAGTACAAATAGTCCTGCAGATCACATCTAAATGGCTAACACTTGTACAGAGACCCCTGTTCTCACAATGAAATCCTGCCTTGAGAATGCACCCTGTATCTGCCCCCTCTCCTTTCAAATATAACCACATGGATAACTCTGCTGCTTCATTGATAACCACCACTTAAGAACAAATGCAAAAACAAGTAGGTTTTCTTCCACGCTTGCTGTGCACGGTGGGACTACTTCATAATGAAATGCCTTGAAACACTGTCTGATAAACAGAAACAATATTTTTTAATGTCCTAGTTTCTTATAAATCATATCAAATGCATTTCTGGCTCTTCACCTTCCATCTATCATGAACCCTAATGTTCTGATCAGGCTTCTTGGGAGAATCCTACAGCAGAGGTCACACACCCTTTCCTTGAAGGACATACCCCTTCAAAGTGAATGAAGAAATCCATGTATTCTGGCTATTCCAAATCATGTAATTCACAATGTGTGTCTTTGTATATTCTAGCTAAAGACAAAGACTGAATTACAATCGACACCTTGTTGTCTGATGTGGTATAACAGAGACATCCTGGATCTTTGGAAATGATACCCAGTGCTCTCATCTCTGTAAAACTGGAAGGAATGTTACAATCCCATCATCTTTTGTTTCCAGATTGTCACCGTGATTTACTGGGAATGATTAATGAAAAACTGTTTGCAGGATATTTGTTTATAGATGTGTTCTTGACGAATTCATGTGTGATTTGTTATCCTAACACACAGAAAGGTAGCTAAAAAGCAGGCAAAGTTCAGTAAACATAAATTGCTGCATCCTGAGCACTAGATTACTCACAAGCCAGAAAAAAAAAACAAAAAAAAACCAACAAACCAAAACATCTCCAATATATAATTTCTCAAGAAGTTGTTGACTTTAAGGATGAATGATACATCCTATATGCTGCAGCTTGCAGGACTGCTGCCCTATGGCTCAGAGGTAGTATCTCCTTGTAAGTACTCATAGTAATTCCTGGAGTCATATGCTTTTAGTGTAAATGATGAGACACTGTGGAGACTTTTTATGTAAGCTTTGCTGTTTTGCAACATCTGTCTGAAATCTAGGAAGGGTGTTTGCTTCAGTTTACATTAAAGCAAAAATGAGAGAATCAATTTAAACTTCTAACTCCAGGTAGGATTGTGGTCAGTGTGACATACTGTAACAGCTGAAAGAAAACAGAGTTTTTAAGACATTACACTGTCCTCAGTAGTTCTAAAAGAATGGATAAAACTTTCAGCATTGCACAGAATGAGGCAATTCTGTAAATAATGCATGATATTTTAATGAAATAATACTCTAAGGCATCGCATACAGCACTTCCATTCATCAGCAGTTTGCTGCTGTGTATGCTGTACTTATTTTTACTTACTGCCCACAAAGTGTAGCTATTTTTCATGCAATATTTAACAAGTGGTAGTGTCTTCACGAGAGAGTAGTATTTTCGATAAAAACAAAAAGTAGTAATGCTGAGTACCCTCAAATTATAAAAATCCTAAAGCATAATACTGCCTAACAGAATTGATTCCACTTTTTTTTTTTTTTTTTTTTTAAATCAAGAGGAAAATATTGTTTGCAGTTACAACATTTCTTCAAGGTTATTTAAGTATTCTAGTGTTCTGTTTATTTTACTGATTATGACTTGCTTTGCCAAACCCAACAAATTTTAAGTCACTGCTTTGATAGTCAACCATTCCTTCTGTTCGACATGTGGTTTCTCTAGCATATGGATATAATATTTCATACTCCACTTAATACTTCTTGTTAAAACTCCAGTTCTCCTGCAAATCTTGGTTTTTTCACCTTCTATCTGTTCTGCTATATCCAATCTGACCCACTTATGACATGCCCAAACCTGTCATAATGGTCTCTTCTAAATCCTTCTGTTAAACCCTTATTCAGATCTGGTAAGATTTTCTACATTTTTAAGAACTGAGCTATGTGTGTATAAACTTCTTTCCAATGGGGCTAGCACTGAAAAAAACCAAAACAAAAAACCAAAACAAACAAAAAACCCCCACTCTGCAGCTTTTCTACCTAAATCTAGTAGGTACCATCAGTATGAAATGCGATGCCTTCCAGATGTTTTAGAATTTCTTGTGATTGTTGAGCCAATTCTATGACATTCTGAATGACAAAATCCAGAAAGTCATATTCTGAATACTTTCTCGTGGCAATACTTAAGGGCCTGATCCTGCAACAGATTGAGCATGTTATGAAAGGTCATAAATGCCCTTAAATCCCACTAAACTCAGAAGTTAAGAATGAAATTTTAAAATTGTGAGATCTTTCAGCTTTCACAGCATGAACTCTGGAACACTGCTAATTGAGGATGCTCTGCTCTTGGAGACATATGTTACATATAGTCACAAGAGTTGAGGAAATCAGTATATTTAGAACAGGAAATCCCTTTAATACACATGCCAATTAGACCAGAATTCTCTTTGAGGAAAAACATAGCTAGTTTAAGAAACATATTGGTTTCAAATAATCTCAATACATGAGCAAAAACATCTGCTAACAATGCTAATCATAGTAGAAAGAACATCATAATTAAAAATGCATTTGACATTCAGAAGTAAAGCCATAAAGAATATCGGGTTGTTTTTTTTTTTTTAATCACTTGGGAGAATAAAGCATTTTATCCCTTTAGTGATGTCCTGATTCATAACTAAAAGCTTAAATGATTCTTTACCTTGAAATGGACATACATGTTTCTCATCCCAATAAAAACAGAAACAGTCCCTGTCATTAACCTAATAAATTGCATGAAAATCATCGTGCAGTTGCAGTTTCTCCAACTTCCCTTTTTTATCTGTGTTACTTTCACAAGCAAGGTGTAATTTTCTTAGCAAATGTCCAAGTTGCTGCTTCTATGTATGTTATTTAATGGTATGTATTTCTGTGACACCTATTTGAGCTGTTCTGCTCTTCTCAGAGACTGATTTTTTTCAAGTGATCCACCAGAAACATGCTTTCCAAACTTTGGTCCCAAATACATCCTATGGCAAATTCAGCCTTTAACTGACAATTCATCCTGAAATGTTTATCACATTTTTCTACAGAGAAAAAATTTACAGATTTTTACCCTTTAAATTCTTGAGCATTTATCCATCTCATTGTTTTCAATTTCTCAGGTGAATGTAAAATCAGGTGTATCCCTGACTTTTTACCACTGTATATTCTTCTGTTTAGATGTCCATTATAAATATTTCAGTATTTCTTTAACTGATGGCTGACATTCAGCATTCTGAGCTTGCTCATTACTTCTCTGTGTTCCTCTGTTGTTACTCCTTTGGTCTGCACCCATGTAACATACAAGTGAAAAAAATATGGTTGCAGCTACTTTTTAGTGATATCCCAGTTTTCCTGCATCTACTTTATGCAATGTCTTTCTTTTCTGAAGTGATTTTTAGATGTGATTAGATTTCGCTATTGGCTACTTTATTATACAAGCCTGTCAAAGTATTTTCTAATCACTGTCTTATGTATTATGATTAATTATTATTCTGTGCTCTGACTATTTGATTGAAGTAGGACCAAACAATGAGATTTTATCAGAATATGAGATTTACAAGAACCTAAGTCATATGGACTTATTCTGGCCATTTCTGTCTCTAAAATTTAGGACACTTAATATACTTAATGCTTCTAAAGCTTTCATGACAAAGGGATAGCTCTTAGAATTTGACAAGGAGTTTTACATTTCAGAAGTGTTTCAGGCTGTGGTTTCTACAGGTTAAAATCAGATGTGGAAGCTAGAGGTGTCCTGAGGACCTTCTGTTTCATCCCTGATTTTTTTTTCTGTATGGCATTCAGACATGAAGGCCCATCAGTCTGTTTCTCTCCTTGCTACATATTGTCAAGCTGGCAAATGAATAAAAAGTTTAGGTGGTTTCCATCATTCAGCTTATTTAGAGCTCATAAAATTAAAAAAAAAACTTTCCCAGAACTAAGGCATTATGACATTGTACTTTCAGAACTTTACAATATCTGATTCTTTTAAGCCTAATATATCACCATAACATGTGGTTACTTTTGACGTTAACATTGGACTGACTGTCCACAGAAAAGCAGGAAGTAAAGATGCATTGCCAAATTTTACCAGAACAAAATGGATCTATTCATTTGCCTGGAGCATGCAAGCTGGTGATGTATTATGTTACTCTGATAGGGTGACCTTGTACTACTGACAGAGAAGGAGGAGCTCCTTCATAACATCAAACTGCTGTAAAATTAACAAAAGACATAACAAGATGAGAAATACAGCTCCTAAAAGGGCAAAACCTCAAATCATTGATAACCTGACTGTCCCTCTGATGGGAACAGAGCAGATCAGCCATGTTGGTAACACATGTGAGAAATATGATCTGCTTCTGACTAGAGAATGGACCATGCAGGACTTTTTAATCTGTTTTCATTTCTTCTGAGGATATGGGAGGGCTTCTCTGCCAACTCAATGAGAAATAGAGATCTCTATGGTTTTTCTGAGCTAAATTATTGCTGCCTTCCTTTAGGTTGCAATTTTTATATGTAAAGTGCTACATTTATTCAAGGACTTCTTCACATGTCAAAAGTAGTATAAGCAAACATGATTTTCTCTAAAATTAAAGGCAATCAATTTTTGCATTTGCTGAGTGTTAGTTGCAGCACCTTTTGGATCCACATGATTCCTTTTAGCCTCTTATCACTCCCTTTTGAGAGACTCTGTGTCCCACCTCAGTAACAGCCACAGAGTTTTGATAAACAATGGTTATATTTATGAAGCAGTATGAGAGGGAGACCTCCATGAAGTTGAAGGACTGCACAAGAGGATTGATTAATATGTTTTCCAGAAAAAGTCAAGAAGAAAAAAGGTCAGAGACCTTTTGTTTTGATATAACCCATTGTTTTCATAAACAATGTGTTTCTTCCCTACACTCAGTTTAAGAGGCAGCATCAGCCATGGTCACATTTTCCAGTTTGTCCATGTTGTTCACTACTCATGGTCTGGCAGATCAACTTCTTCCTAAACACTTAGGCCTTTCCAAACATAGCTAGCATGATGTGGCTGCCATGCAGGAATCACTGCAGGAACTATTGAATTCTCTAGAGAGTTGCCTTCTTTGATCAATGCTTGCAGAAACTCTAGCCCAGCAAGTCAAATATATTCAGTAAGTAGTCTCAGGACTCAATTGCCCTGACAAAAAAGGCACAGTACTATCTGGGTTGCTCCAGCACAATCACCCGGGGCTGTCAGCACCTGCAGAAGATCCATATTCACCTGCAGGCTAAACAGGATATCCTCAGCGATCTAAATGGGCATGAGAAAACTATATTTAGGCAACTGATTCTTTAAATGTTTGTTCTTTCCCCTTCTGCAAAGCTTTCAGTGAGAAATATGAAAAGTATTTTCTCAAGGAGGTTAAATATCTAGCATCAACTTATGAAAGGAAAGATGACATTAACTCAAATACCAGAGAAGGCGAACATAACTTCAGCCAAAGCTGTTGGACTGGATCTCTAGATCTTACAAGCCAACAGATGAATCTCCATTATATATTAATAGATTGTATAGATAGTCTAGACATG
Organism: Ceryle rudis; assembly: GCA_033439905.1. Classification (NCBI taxonomy): domain Eukaryota; kingdom Metazoa; phylum Chordata; class Aves; order Coraciiformes; family Cerylidae; genus Ceryle; species Ceryle rudis. The sequence continues at coordinate 131,226 of JAAGNO010012797.1, read as the reverse complement.
TAGATAAGCTTTTAGATATACTCTGTTCTTATGAAAAGATACTTTTGAACTTGTTGCAGAGAAGCAATCTAGTGCCTGACAAGGTTTTGGCAGACAAGGAACACAGCTGAATGTTGAGCCTCTATCACTGTGTTTCCTGCTTTGGCAGGGGTGTTGGACTCGATCTTCAGAGGTCCCTTCTAACCCCTACCATTCTATGATTCTATGATCACTGATCCGACTCCTGAAGAGACTCCCCACTTATGAAGAGGAAGCTGACTCCGCTCGCACCTCCAGTTTATGTCCACTATTGGCCTCACTGGACTTCACTATGTTGCTTCCCCAATGCCTCCACACATCCATATCTGGAAAGATTTGGTGACCTAGGCACAGAGACAACCGGACTGATTCAATTCTCACAAGAGTCACTTGTTCACATGGCTCAGCATCTATAGTAATACCAGATACACAAGGGAGTCCAGTGCAGAGACACTTAAGAAGGTTCTTTGTGAGCCAGTTCAGGGCTGGAAGCTATCATATTGCCTCAATTTCTGTGTGCCAGAGTGTTGTAACACCCAGATTATCCAGGGTAACAGACAACTGATGTCAGTGATGTTGTATTGACTTAAAACAGCTGAGGATCTTCATGTGTGATTGCAGAAAGAAAACATGGTATGCGGCCTCAGAGGAGATTAAATGAGTCTAGAGTCTAACCACTCTTCAGAAATTTTGCCAGCCCCATGTATTCGATATAGTACATTTTATCATAACCAGAACATCTCTCATTCTTCCCCCAAAGAACATACCATGGCAAACAGAGTTTTCTAGAACAGAAAAAGGAGACGAGCCAGAACCTCCATAAGATCTAGCAGGGATTTCAGTGCTGCCCTCTGAGTTACACGGAAAAGGTTCAGATAATATGGTGTCTGACAGCAGATGTCCCTAAAATAAGATTTATGCCTCAGTGCAGGAAAGAAGTTAGTAGGAGTGAGAGAGAGCAGAAGTACTAAACCCACAAATTATAAAAACCCAACACAACAGCAATCCTCTTCCACAAATAATTATATGTACTTGAACTGTTAAATTAATCAAATCTTTGAAGAACAGATGCTGATACTTCTGGTAAATACCTGCAATGTTCCAAAAATAGTAACAACATCACTGCAGTGATTCACAGCGATCTCGTCACTATCATTGATTCTCTCCTCTATTGCAGCCCAGGGTTCTACTGCCACCCTATTGCCTATACATTTCTTGCTCTCCATCTCCTCCTCTGGACGCTTTCATTATCCAAGAGCACATCCCAAACCTTATTCCTATTCAGTAAAATCATACACACTGTTTTGCTTTCTATGAAAAGCGTTGGAGGGAAAGAAAGATTCAGTCTGAAATGTTCCTGTTTCCAACGAGAGCTTAAATTACTTTAATTTATTTCAAAACAAACAACAAAAAAGAAACACTGGTTTCTTTAATTTCTTTAAAACTGTGGTAGACTTCGAGCTTCTTTCCTTCCAGGTATATACTTTTGTCTCCCTGATACACTCCTGAACCTGAGAATCATATTAATCACATTTTCAGAGAATACTGGTATGCTTTACAAAATGCTTTGGTCTTAACAAAATAGCCATCTTGGAAGAAAAGCTTGTATTCAAACTTTGAAGCAACTATAGCTTCAGAGAGTAGAATAAACTGCCCCTCAGATGTTTGGCCTCCTATTCTGCACACAACTGTGTGTGTCAAAAAGCAGTCATACAATGTTATTGATTCCAGTCAGACAGGCGTCAACATTTCAGGGCGCACGTAACAGAATATTTGGGGGTTTTACAAGCCTAAGTATTTTGGGATGGCAATTCAGCCCAGTGCCTTTCCTTACTCCAGGTTTATGATCAGCACATCTAGCCAGTAGTAACAAATGAGGGCTCTTTCAGCCAGGCAAATATTCACACCTGATGTCTCAGCACTAAAATACAGCCATACTTCCAGGGTTTAATTCAGCTCTAGAACTCGGCTACACGGGACTTCCCAGCACTACAGATCATTGGCACTTTTGATAAAGGCAGACTTGTTATTTTAATATTACATATCTCCTTGCTTTCCTTTCAAAAAGTTCCAGTAACATGGGATGACAACTGAATATTTTGCAAGGTGAAAATAAATATGAGGATATGAGAATTAAATTACTCCACCAGAAAAGCTCTATCAACCATGCTAATGAAAATATCAAATTTACCTATCCCTTTTGATAAGGGCATGAAGCCATTTTAACTGATTTCTTAAGGAGGCAAGGTTCCTGTGCTCAGTCAGTCCCTTGTTTCCTTTTGTATGATGTTCAGACTAGTTTTAGCCTAATCTGATATTAAAACAAAAATTTCAAAAAGTATAAGAATATGCTGTCAGATAAAGGAAAAAAGATCTTTGTACGGTGACTGTTCATAGTCAATGTGTGTAACAGAGTATAAGTGCCTCATATAACTCATTAAAAAATTAGCTGTAAGGATAAAATGACTGGAAACTGGGCTTTTTTAGCTCTGGCTATTAGAGAAATGTACAGAGTTTTTTGAGAAACAGATTATATAAAGAAGCCATGCATGTAAAGCTCTGCTATACTGAATGTTTATAGACTGCCTGAACATATCTCTTTGGTTAAGTATATCAAAGTTTGTGTGCGGGATATGCCCAAGAAAGCAGTGACAGCACTGAGCTGCTAAGAGTTTTCTATTTGAACTAATTGCCCAATCTGCAAGACAACGTTTCAAAAAAAAAAAAGCTATGAGTTGCAACAATTTACTGATAGAGGCAAGAAACAATAACAGTTGTTGCACATAGCCTGAACACTGGCTGATATTTATTCCAGGTGTCCTTTTTAACTGAGGGGAAGCTAAAACAGACCACTTTGTATGGTTGTTTTTTTTTTTCCCTTAGAATATTCCAAAAGCTGTGTGTTCTCATGTCCTCTATGAGACTACATCTCCCAGGATGAGGGATGGTCCCACCATTGTCCAGCTGGGCTGTATCTCGCAAGTTCTCCTGGATGCAGCACAAGGTAGGTATATGGCTCAGCTGGGGAAGCCAGCCATAGTGAGAAGTAGGAGATATTCACACTACCTCTCTCCCAGTTCACTGCTTTAGCTTATTTTAAATGGAGTGTTCTGGTTTTGATCAACAGTCCCAAAATCATTGAAGTCGGACATGTTTTATCAAGGAAAAGTTCATATTTTTTCCTTGCATTGTTCATGAAGAATATCATTCAGCAAAGTCCAGCTTTTCATCGAAAACAATTCCAGTAGCAAACCTAGAATCTATCATGTAAATCATGTACCTTAGTTTGTTCACTGAAATGAAAAGAAAAATATGTTTCAGGATTTTGAGGAACAATTTTTGAAATGCAGAAAGCAATAATATTACTGCTATGCAATTTTAGTACAAGACATAGAAAATGCAGTGTTCCAACCTTTTAAATATACTCTGGTTTTTTTTATTTATAGTTTTGAACAACAATGTTTGTCAGCAGAAAACTGTGAATAGATGTATCATAGGAAATATTTCCATCTCTTCTTAGGAGGCTCATAAGGCTTTGTATGTTATGTATTTACACAGACTGAGAAGAATTCCTTCACATATAAGTTTTATTTAATATTCAGCCTTTATTTTCCCATCTTTTAATGCAATAGCATTCTTTTAAACAGTTTTAAAGTGTATCATATGTCAACATTAAATCAAAGGAAATTCCTGACCATTATACTTCAGTATTATGACAGAATTTTCATGACCTGATGCATATTGTGATTTTTATTTTAATGATATGTAAACAAAAACCAGTTGCTTCTTGATCACCTTAGTAAATACAGATAAAGAAGTATCTGCTGTGCAGATAGAAGTCTTTTATGCCTCAACCTCAAGACAATTCAAATCTCTTTGTGTTCATGGTTTGTGTATAAAGCATGTTTTGCCGTCTTTAATAGATCATAAATCTTTGAAAACTTCTGTTGTTTTTGAAATGTCCTCCTGCTGCCTATGTTATGCAATAAATTAGTTGCTAATAAAAATGAGTTTGACTCAGCCAAGATGGTAGTGAAGTAGTGGCTGTTGGGCTGCCAAAGAAGGCTTTGGTTCCCAGGCCTTCGGCCAACACAGATTAAGCAGATTAAAGAGGTAACCTGCTCAGTGTTGATGAAAGATGGGAAAAGATGATACTATGATACTATCTCTTTATTATTACTTTTTTTTTTTATGTTAGTACCTCATATGCAATTGTTAGGTCTTCAAATACAGAGAAATATAGACACAACACATCACACTCTTAGCTTCCTCCTAAACAAATTTCATTATCTAAATTAAGTATGAACTTTGTCTAGATTTAGAAATAACCCCCTTGCCTATCATGCAGTATCACTGCATTGCTTCTGTTTTGTAGGACTGTACAACACTGAGGTGGAGTTTCCAAACTCCATCTAAACCTTTTCAAGCAGATGGTACCTGTGTTTTTCTCGGTCGGCAGGTCTAGCGTGTCCTTATGTGTACTTGGGGAGCACCACCAGTACAGCTGTGCTGGCTTCCAGCCATCAACCTCCTAGTTCACAGGAGAGGATTTATGAACTCTCTTTGATTCATCCCCATTCAAACTTAAACATTAACTTAATCTCAGCAAAGTCAGTGGTACTTAAAAACATGCAGAAAGCTAAGCATGGGTTTGCAAACCAAAAATGTTTGCAGGAGAACTGTATCATTTCTACCACCTTCTGCTTCAGCTCCTCAACCTTCAACCAGGTAGGTTCAGCAAGAGCTTCAAGACCTTCTGGCCAACTCTAAGTTCCTTCTTTTGGAAAAGTTCGCATTCATTTTATTTTCATTGCCAAATCAGAAATTTGAAATGGCAAAGTACTACATGAAATGGAATTGCCTTCTGTCCAGCTCTAATAATGACTTAGAGCTGTAGTTTAAGTAAAAGAGAAAGATATTTTTATTGAATTAAATGACACTTGTTAGCAACACGATAGGGTCAAACTAGAAGTGGTGTTGCTTTATGCTGCCCAAATGTGTAATAAAACACAATTAATTCCCTCTCAAAATCCTGTGATTACTTTTTTCCATGCATTTATGTAGCATCCCATTACATATTCCCTGAATGTGTAATGGAAGGGCATTCTGCTGAAATATTCCTGCCATGAAATTCCATGAAAACTCACACTTAACTACAATATAAATATTTCTCTCACTTCTAGCTGAAAACTCTGTTTACCGACTTTTTTTTTCATTTTTTTTGTTAATTTTTATTTTTATTTTCAACAGATGTTAGCAATTTTCTTTCCCTCCCAAACTTAATATACAAAACATATTTAAGTAGAACTATGAAACATTCAAGGTCTTAGATTATATATCACATAAACTAGGGAAACTAGGGCCATGTACAAATTATGCCAATGTATTTAGTGATCTTCTCTGGTGACAGTAGAGAGGCCTTGTGAGATGACAAGAAATGATTACTGTTGGAAACATGGTGTCAGTTGAACTCTCCACCCCGATTAAGGCAAAATACTTATGAATGAAGGCAGTATGATAACATAACCTCACTGCATTTCTCAGTTAACTGATTGTGTAAATGGACATATTCAAGACATATTATAAGAAATTAATATACAGTCATTGCTAGCAGGCTGTTCTTGATCAGAATATTTTATTATCAAGTTATAAAGACCAGCTTCCACTCCTCATGTTTCATACCACTCAGAGTAAGGCAGCATAGTCTTGTGGACTGGAGCTTAATACAACCCAACCTTTAGGTTGGGTTTGAACTGCCTTTAAATTAAGACGAATATAGATAAGATTGCAGATCTGGTTTTTTGTTTGGTGTTTAATGCTCCTTTTGGAGGTGAGAGAAGGAAGAGTGAAGATGATACAGCATCATCATTCTGCCACTTAGGCTTTTCCCTTGTCTCCTTTAACCCCACTACAAGGAGACACATTCCATTCACACAACTGAACTATGGTTAACCCTTTGGGACAGCTCAGACCAGCTCCTACTGAAACTGCTGAGAATTTTGTCATCATTTTCAGAGAAAAAAAGAACACCAAGACCTGGGCTTCTCAGATTTTATCTAGTCTCATACTGCCTGATTTTCATATGTATGAAGCAAGTTGTTTAGTTTTGTCATGTTTTTGATATTTTCTGGAGTGAACTTTATCTTCTTTCACCTTATTTTCCTCACTCAAAACCTGCTGAATCATTACTTCACTATTCACATTTAAATTTTTTCCTCTCTCTTCCTTCCATAAATGCCTTTCCTAAGCTGTCTATATATTAACCTGTTTCAGTTGGTCACATGTCCTCTTAATATTTTTTTGCATTCACTTTTGTTCCCATTTGTATTAAGACATACATATATATATACATGTATTTTATTTTATTTTGTTTCAAAATAGAATACCTTCACTGAAGAAAAACAAAGGTTATGTGCTAAGGATTGATAAGACCCTGTTCTCACCTATCACACTCATTACTGTACAGAAATCATTGCTTTAACAGCAACAGAAATCTCATGTTAAGTTCATGCCTGATTTGTTGTGGAGGATAATTCTGTTCCACCTCTCTCATCACACCCTTCTGTGTTGTGCAAGCATTGGTGCTGTTGGTGGCTTCTTTTCTCAATCACATCCATATGAAGCACAATTCAGGCTGCTGTCTGGGAAAGCAAAGGAAAGCCAGAGTACTCAGATGCAATGATAGAAGGGAATGAAAAAGACCAGGTATATCACCAGACATCACCTTCCACAGCTGGAGCATCCTTCTCGGGTGGTTTTTCTTTCCTTCCAGCGGATGTGTGCAGCCAGCATAGGGTGAGAGCTAGTAGCCAATCTTCTGACAAAATGGATTTTACTCAGAAAATGCTGACTCACTGAAAATAGAGCTTTTCACAGTGTGTGCCAGCTTCAGTGAAACTGTGTTTGGGAAAGCATTCTCTGCTCGAGGATGGAATTTCTGCTCAAAACTACAGAAAGAAGACAACCACCAAATAGCCAAAAACCTAGCTCTCAGAGTAGTGTCTGAAGATGAGGGAGGTCTGGGTCTCTAACCCTTGCTCCAGCCCAGACTCTGCTCACGAAGCACAGAGATTTACAGGCCCAATAGCTAGAAAATGATAAAATGACCCCTGGAAGCCAAACTACCATTTTCTATAGCTTGTCATCATAGGCAAGTGTAGAAATCTGTAGGGCCCAATAATGATTTTCACTTGATAAAATATGTGGAATTTAATTTGCTATTTCTACACATAGACTTTATTCTGTTGCATTAGTAGCTTATATATTAAAATTATATATCCATGCCACAGAGTTAGAATAAGCTTCCCTACTTGGCTCTGGAATGTATTGTTAAACATGAGAATATTTCTAAATAGCTGATGTAATAGCAACTATATCAGCCTACTCAAGCACTGTTCAGTTTGTTTACTTTAGAGTCTTTAAAGAAAAGACACTTTGATAGAAAATATAATCTGAAAACTTTACTGTACTTCAGTAATCCCCCTGACATGTCAAAAAGCAAGTTTTGCTAAACAGCTCCATGATCTGCTCGAGGGTAGGAAGCCTCTACAGAGGGATCTGGACAGGTTGGATTGTTGGGCTGAGGTCAATGGTATGAGGTTTAACAAGACCAAGTGCCAGGTCTTGCACTTTGGTCACAACAACCCCAGGCAACGCTACAGGCTGGAAAGCTGCCTGGCAGAAAAGGACCTGGGGATGTTGGTGGATAGTCGGCTGAACATGATCCAGCAGCGTGCCTAAGTGTCCAAGAAGGACAACAGCATCCTGGCCTGTATCAAAAACAGTGTGTCCTTCAGGAGTAGGGAAGCAGTCATGTCCCTGTACTCAGCACTGGTGAGGCCACAGCTTGAGTATCATGTTCAATTTTGGGTGCTGCAGTACAAGAAAGACATCGAGGTGCTGCAACGGGTCCAGAGAAGGGCAATGAAGCTGGTGAGGAGTCTGGAAAACATGTCTCGTGAGGAGTGGCTGAGGGAACTGGGATTGCTTAGTCTGGAGAAGAGGAGGCTGAGGGGAGACCTTATTGCTCTCTACAATTATCTGAAAGGAGGTTATAGTGAGGTGGGTGTTAGTCTCTTCTCCTTAGATGTAGCACTTGAGGCAATGGCCTAGTGGTTAGGCCGATGTTGAGATGAAGGTTAGACTTGATGATCCTAGAGGTCCTTTCCAACCACAATAATTCTATGATTCTATGGATATTAGGAAAAAAATCTATACTGAAAGAGTATAGAGGCATTGAAACAGGCTGCCCAGAGATATTGTGGAGTCACCATCCCTGGAGGTGTTCAAAAAACATGTAAACATGGCACTTCAGGACATGGTTTAGTGGTCATGGTAATGTTGGACTTGATGATCCTAGAGGTGCTTTCCAAATTCTGTGATTCTATGGCTCCTGTGCCTTCCCAGTAGTTTCTCAGTCTCTACAGGACATTTGTGTGTGATTATAGCCCAGAGTTACAGCCTCTGGGAAGGCAAATCTCTCTCTTGCTGCATCACCCCAGCAGCAGCCTGAGCTACAGCCCTGCACTCCTGCGCCAGGAATTGTACTGCATCAGGAGCAGAAGGAAGACAGACTAGGAGCTCTTCACTCAAAAACCCAAATGGTAACCTGTAAAAGCGTAATATTGCAAGGATGGATTTTATTGCTTCTATTTTTATATCCACTGAAATCACAGTACAGAGTTGTGGGTACATTTTCTTATCTGTCTAACAACCTTGTGCAGTAGAGATAGATAAACCATCACTTCCCTTAACTTGTGTTTACCCAGGGGCCTTACCCAACCTGATATAGGTTGGACTATCTCTTTTAGTCAGTTATGGAGAAAATAGGCATATTTGTGGAATCTGAACCTTTGGTCATAATGGAGCAGTCTAAAAGGCTACGTCTTGTGTAGACATTTTGGCTTAGTTTTGGTGGTTTCTATTTAGGCAGTACTATAAAAAAAAGGTAAAATCTTTCTCAGCCACAGACCTAAGGAGGCTTAGACATGTAATCCTCACTGCACAACAATGATGATCTTCTGTTTATATACCACCTTTTATCCAAAGAAATACACAAAATTGTGTTTGTGTATACAAGACTTCACCCACTGCAAGCTTGCAGGTCCCTCAGGAGTGGAGCTCTGCAGCTGTTTAAACAATGCACAGCAGTACTCAGCAGTTCAGAGAGGAAGGTATTTTCAGGCTGAGGTTGAAGCAGCAGTTTAGATGCAAAATATATTAACCCTCATGAATATTTGACTACAGAGGTATAGCTAAGTGACAGGTTCACAAAGGAACTTGGGTGGTGGTACCTTTATCATCTCACTTGACCTGTGTTCTGGCTCTGAAATGCAGTAAGGTAGTCCTTAAGATGACTTGGGACAGTTAGGTTCCTCAGAACAGAGTTTGCATGTTAAAATGTTTTTCTACTCAGTGTTTAAATCAAGGACATAGAGAGGTCCACCTTCAGTCCTGCTAATCTATGTTTTCTAAATGGAAGCTCACTCACTATACTGAAAGTTAGATGGCAAGCATGTCTTCCCTGTGCTGAGGGCAATGCCCACCTGCACTCACTATGCATGATCTTAACCCAGTTGTTGCTGCTAAAGTACCAATTTTTATCAGTCAACTGTAAAGCAACAGGATTAGTCATTATTTTGGGTCTTGTCTGGCCTTCTCAAGTGCTCAGGCACTGCTTAACGTGTGCAAAAATGCAATTTGGATTTAGACATCTCTAGCCTGCCTGTTCTCTCTTTGAACTCCCAAGTGAATTAGACATCTAACTTTAGAAGAGACTATAATGAACTAAACCAATGTGGCTCTCCATTTTGCATGAAGAAAACCCATACACGTGTACTTCCAGAAGGAGCTAGAAGCCATTTGCTAGGAATTAGAAGCGTGAGTCAGAGACAGTCCAGGGAAGACTGCTACTCCTCTCACCCAAGTACAGCTGTCACTCTCAGCCCCAGCAGGACCTTTCCCAGGAGTAGTCACTGATCTGTTTATCCTCCCGGAGCAGGGAAGCTGTGTTACAGTTTGTGCCACCTAACAGCCACCTGCTGCCTACCTTTGAAGACAGTGGAGGGAAAAAGGCATTTACAGGACTTGATTCTCCTGACAGAATGCAGACATCTGGGGCAAGATTCAGTTTAAGAACAACCTAAGTGGGAGCAATATGTCCAAGCTTTCAGCAGTTGTGTGTTCAACATAGTCAGTGGAGACCAGAGAGCAACTCAGTTCACCCTACAATACAGTTACCTGTAGTATGCTGAACTGCCTTCTGGTTTCTCATTGCTGTATAGACTGTAACTTCACTGATCACATCAGACACTTGAAAACCTGGCTTATAATTAGGCACCTACATACAGATCCTGGATTCAGCTGTCAGTTTGGAGCTGGATCCCACCCCTACCCAAAGACTGAGGTGAATAACAAACAGGCTATTTCTCACCACTTGCTATGAAGGGAATGTGAATAGCTCAGAGGTCAACGTGCTTATTCTCTCCTCATATGAGCTGTGCTCTCAAAGCAGTGTATTTTTGAAGCTGCTAACCTGAGCTGAGACTGTGCAGGTCCCATGCCAAGCTTGGGTGATCTATTCCCCTTCCTGTCTGCCACAGATAAAAGAAGGTGTTGGACAGCAGGAACAAGGATGCCTCTCCAGTAGGAAAAGAGTAGTTAGGTGTCTGTATGACCTCTTCTGCAATCCTGACCGCTCCTCTTCCTAAAGCTGGTCTAAGGGAGGTGTCCAGGCAGAGATGGGAGTACTGGTGTTGGGGCAGGAGCACTGGTTCTGGGGTAGAAGCACCAGGGTTGCTGGCTCTCCCAGAGCTACTCTGCAGATCAAGGCAGCAACACATGCAGGCAGCAAAGTTGACAAGCCTGATAGTCACCCACATAAGTGGAGCTTCTGCACCCAGAGGCATGGAGCTTGGCTGTGATCTGATAATGCTGTCATAGTAGGACCCACCCCAGCACTCTACCACTTCGCATATTATTAAAAATATTTCTTGCAATACTGTAAGGATCCTGTGACAAGCTCTTATCTGAAAGATGTCAGCTCTGCCTAACTTTGCTCTCAAATGTCTGGTTGCAAGCAGCCAAGTTTGTGTACAGACAAGATGAAACATATGAGGGTTAAGGGGGTTGTTAATGAAGTGATCCTGCTATCGTACTGTAAGCTCCATCTTGTAACCACACAAGCAGGGCTACTGCACTCACCAGAAGAAAGGGAGATCCACCCCTGGAGCTCATTCAAATGAAGGTCCCAGTTCTACAGCCAGGTTCCCTAGTGTTAATAGGGTTTCTGCCTGGTCTCATGTTGGAGAATGGGGACATAGTTACACACTTGTGATTAAAGCTAAACAGAATTTGACAGTGCAACCTTTTCCTTATGCTAGAAACCTACAGCTGTGTGCCAAATATGCAAGATAAAAGAATATAACTGAACTGAAACAGCACAAAAATAGGTTACAGTAAGCATACATTTTTATAGCTACATATTTTTTCCACTTGATTCCACCCAGTCCATCGTTCTTCAAATAATTGTCATTAATCAAATACAAATATAGGCCCCATGGGTCTAACTCAGATTTAAAGCTAAGCACATGTGTAAGTGTTTGTTGGTCTGGAGTCTTAGCTGTTGCACTTTTATTGAAAAACATTCTACAATAGTTTTTTCCCTCCACCTCCCCCTCCTCCCACCCAACAAATCAAATTACAGAGGGATTGATCTAATCATTTTGAAAAATGTTTTCATATATCAAATACATTCTTACCCCCCAACTCCCCCCCCAGAAAATAGAAAACCAGAAAAAATCTGCTTTTTCCATTGTCAATAGCAGCTACAGTCAAGTCTTGCTTTAAATCTTGCAGATGGACAGCGGCTTCAGTGACATGCAGTGCAGCAGTGGTTGTAGAGAAAACAAGAAAGCTCATGAAGCATCGGCTCACACAAGTCAGGAAAAACAGGAGTGAAGGTTCAGGCAGGTTGCTGCTCCCTCAGGCACTTTCTTCAAAGACACCAGCATTGAAGCAGCCTTCTGACAAGCAGCAAGTGCCTGGGTTTGAGCTCAGAACAAAAAAAACCCATCCTGTACTCTGAACTGTCAAAACATACCCCAGCTATTGCTGGAGTAAACGTTGCTGAGTTCAGTAGGTATGATAACAAACATAAGCATGTGTCTGTGCTTTTGCACAACTCGGAATATAAAAGTTATATCCTTAAAGAAATTTTCATATGTATACACATGCATATATTTAGAGCTATACATACTTAGGTTCTGTCTATACACACATATGTTACATTCACACTGATACATAAAGGAAAATTATTTCCCAACCCACAGCTAGGAAGGAACAAAGAAAAAGTCCAAAGCCTGATAACTCTTGGAACCCTGACAAAAAGAACCTAAGAAAGCAGAAGGAAACAAGAGAGCAGAATGGGGCCTTCCCCACCCATTACAAGGAGTCTGGACTATACCCTTACCATGGTCCCAGGCTGTAATAGCATCCTTAGCCACGTCTCTTTGTGAAAGCCTCCTTTCTGAAACATGCTCCAGCATTTCACATTCCTCCTATCCACAAATGAGCCTTTGGATACGCAAAATCAACCAACCCTTATTATTTTTTTTCCATCTCTAACATCCTGTGACACGTACTTTTGTTTCCAGCTGCCCCATGACTTATTGTAGCAGGAAGATCTTCCTTTTCTTTATATCCCTGTGATAAACCTTTCAGGGAACTGTGCATTTTGGTCATTCTTTTTATGCCAAAGTAGGATTTTAACACTTTGGGGAAAACAAGACACCTTCATGCTACTTTAATTCAATCTTGCCTTTGAAAAAGGATTTGTGCAGGGAACATTTCAACATAGAGTAAACCTTCCAGCTTTCCTTTAGGAACATAACATTAGATTGACAGCAGGGATACAGATTTCCAGACAAATAACAAATGAGTCTGCAGGTTCACATGGTCTTTTTCCGTACACCTTCTGCAAACCTCGGACATCACTGGAACTGAAGATGAATTACTCAGGGTCTGTGAGATCAAGGAACAAGGCTCCCCATGAGGAAAAATTGTGTAGAGGTTAAGGGTCAAGGTACACCTCAAATGTTCTCAGTTACCTATTTTACTATGAACCAAAGACAAGAACAGAAAAGGACTTCTTAATTCCACTCTTCTTCTTCCCTCTTGTTGTAGTAGGGGAATTTTCTTAATTCTTTACAGCTGATCCAGCTCTTCCACTCTGACAATCTTTGTGCAAAGTTTACGGCACACAGCTGTGGTCCTTCTGCTCAGGGCAAGAATGTTAACCCTTCCCCTGACAATCCTTGAACTGGTTATTATATACAGTCCATCACACGAATCTGATTTGAGACACCACCAGATGGTTGCTATTTACGTGAAAGCAGAACCAAATAGAATAATAGTCCAGAACACTACAGGGTTGGTTACTAAACTACTAATTTGTGATCAGAAGTTGGAAGGAAGAAATATGTTGGCATGGAGAAGGGGCACGGATGAGAACTGTTTGTGTTTGCTAGGCTCTTGCATTCCTCCTCTTGAGGAACTTTCAAACAGAAGCTGAGAGATTTTTCTTCAATTAACTGTCTTGTTTGGGGACTTGGGTCAGGTTTGGGTTTTTTTCGGGGGTTGTTGTTTGCTTTGTTATTTTAAAATTAGCTGTTCCGAAACACAAACCTTTTCAAGGAAAGGTTGAACTCAATGCACAGTGGAGCCAGAAAAAGAAAGCCAACCTTCTGCTGGCACTTCTGCGCCTGACAAGGGAAGAAAATCGACACCTGGAAATGCTGACATTTCGGAAAACAAATCTTACCCATTTTGAGTACAAGTAGGATGCTGGCAAACAACGAGACATTGAAGCAAGAGGAATGTAGGAAAAGTTACAAAACAAAATCTGAGAGGGCTATTTAGGAACAAATAAATAATGACCGTGTTGAGCAGTGCCATGGCTAATGAATTTTTATCACCACGTTTCAAGTCATGGACAGAACCTGGTAGATACTGCTTAGCTGTCCCCTTGTAACAGCTGCACAGATATCAACACTAAGGCCTGAAGTGGCCTATTGAAACTGCTGGATTTATACCATTCTACATCAAATCATCAAGATAGTTTCCTTTAGGGCTTTGCAGATAGTCAGTATTTCAGGTTGGAGGCCAAGTTATACCAAGTGTATAAAACTCAAATTGAACTGAGTTTGGATTTTTTGTTTGTTTGCTTGTTTGCTTTCCTCACTAAAGTGAGGAACCAGAAAAAATCTGCTTTACAGAAAATAAAACAGGCAATTAAAAGGAAGGGTGAGAACCCTGATGCTGCAGGAGGAACCTCCATCTTTTCAGTCCAGAGCCAGCCTGTCTCTCACTGCAAGTGGGTGATGCAACTACCTGGCCAACACTCCCCAGCTGGCCACTGCCCTTGACAGGGAAGATGTTCCCCTTCCACAGCACACACAGTGCAGGCTACAGAGCTTTAATCCTTCTGCTTGGCATCTCCCCTCCTTGTCCTGTCTCTCCACCATAAACCTGCATCTCACTGGCATGCTGTGCCAGAACATCACTGGCAGGTCCAGAGTGAGGGCTGTGCTACCTGGGGGTAGTGCCTTCACCTGTGAGGGGGAAATTCTGGTTTCGGTGATGGGACTGTCTTCTCATCTGGGGAACACTGGTGGCAACAGCCAGAACAGTTTGGATTAAACAACTGAGTACATTTTTTAAACAGCTTTTCCTGGAAATTGGGCAACTTCCTTTTCAATCTGCTGTACTTAGGAGAGTGTTCTGTTCCCTGGACGTGAAGTATTCACCCCTTTTAGCATTAGGCACCCAGTGAGTTAGCTCACCTAATGTTTGAACCACCCTCTCTCCAGATTTTGTAAGGAAAGACCAGCATAACCACATTTCTAATATGGAAGCACCATCTAAGCAGCAGATCAGGCTGGGTAAGCAAAGCCCAAACACTTCTTTTGCTGCATCTTGTCAGAGGACTCCCTTTTACGCTGATGTGCTCTCCACTGGTGTCCACACACTCTCTTACACAGTGTCATTCAGGTACCTCCTTCATTTGAACTGGTTTATAAACTGCTCAAGAAAGCAACTGATTTTTGAATGATAATGTGCTGTACAGATCTGTGGTGCAAATACAAAAAGATGTATTAAGACAGTGCCTGGAATGCAAAGGCAAATAAAATAAAGCCCAGACACTATTGTATATTTAGTCCAAGCAGAAGATAATTGTAATTAATTTAGTTTACACTTTAATATATCATATATGCATATAAAAGGAATGCTTGCAAAACAAAAGCAATTTGCAAGCAAAAAATTCCCAGGAACAAATCTGGGTGCACTCTGTACACTCATATAGTGGGAGTATTTTGTTCCATAGTGTTAGCCTTGTTAATTGTTTTTCTTTTTCTTCTTCTTTTCTGCATTATTGTACCTATTTTCTTCTTTTTAATAGAAAATTCAAGGAAGTTTGTTTCCTGGGAGTTTTTCCTATGCTAGCGAACAAGAGAAGCAGCATCACAATCATTTGGGGCCACTTCAGCTTCAACAGTACTCATGCTAGTTATTTTCAAAGCCATTGTCTTTCATATATAGATCCATATACTACTAAGGTTTTCAGAGCCAGGGCTTTTGTGTGTCATACCACAGAAACAATCTTTCTCCTGAACCTGTTTGTCCCCATCAGATTATTGGCTTTTCATCCAAATATTTATGGAAAATGTAACCAGAATACTCCAAGCCTGTCACCGGGAACCACTTTCCCAACTCAGCTGAAAGGTAGTCATATCTGTGTATCTGAAATTTCTGCAAGTAGAAAGGGTAGAAGGGTAGAAGGCTTTGGTTTGTTTCTTGAAAGACAGGATTATAATGGAAAATAGTGTTAGGCTAAAGAAATAGCACTGGTGGTATATTTTCTCAGAAAATAAAGGCCATCCAAACAAAAGGGTTTGCATTTCTGGAAAAATAATTTTATTTTTGTGCCAACACTGTCTGGATTGAGCAAAAATATGATTTACACCTTTCTGAAACCCTGAACCCATTGCCAGAAATATGTAAGAAAAGTAAAAATCCTAAGGAGCAAATTTCTTGGGCTGCCATTTCCAATGAGTAAGTTTGATAAATAAAACTTAATTTTTTTACATCTGCCATGGATTCCAGGGTATGATTAATAGTGAGAACGTTGTGGCCAGTAGCCAATGTATGTATGTGATTACAGCAATCTTAAATATAGTACATTTTGAATAAATATGCCAGAAAAAAAGAGTATAAAAAACACTCCATGCATGCTTGGAAAAAATCTTGTCACAGTGTCAAATATTAAATCCTTATGAAAGTTAAATACCACAAGCATCGTTAGGCGGAATCACAGAAGCATGGGGTGCCACTGGCACCAGCTCAGCTTTGGGAGCTCAGTCACTGAAACACCATTTCTGTTCATTTTGTTTTCTACATTTTGTTTCATCTGATTTGCTACATATTGTAGTGAAAAAACCCCTCCCAAACCCAAAACCTCCTACTTTGCCGAAAGTACCATGTTAAACTGGCTGTCTTTCAAAAAAAAAAAAAAAAAGTTCATTTAAAGATTATACCTTGCTAACTTCGATTTTGTGATAGCATGGTTTCCCGCTCCTCTTCAAGGGCCATCAAGTTCTCACCTGTGCTGGCAGCAGTAGGAGGATAATAGAGAACACTAAACTCTACTGCACTTGCACTACAGAGTTCCTCATTTAATAGATTTTTTTTACCAGGGAGAGTTCACTAGGATTTCAGAGGAAATACAGAATATCCTCCAGATCCCTATATCTGCAGGACAGGGAATTTTTATTCCTCCTCTCTCCTTACCTTCATGCCATCAGCTCTTTTGCTTCTGCAGTCCTGCTGCTGTTTTCTCTTCCTTCAGCACTTCCATCATCTCTCTAATCTGCAGAGGAAAACTCTGCGTCAGGGGATCAGTTTTAGGTAGGAGCAAAAGGGGTGGAAGCTCCTGGAATTTCAGAGCTTAACTAAGGTTCGTTCAAGCTAATCAGTAATTTTGGCTTTAATACAAGTCATGTGGTTTTAGCAACTTTTTTTTTTTTTTTTTTAATGAAAACTTACTCTGTGTGTCTTTCCTTTGTGCACCAGGTTTCAAGTGGTTGAGTTCTGTGAGAATCCCTCTCTGTAAAAAGTGGAAGGTAGCCTTCCCATGATTTTAGGGTGATTTTTCCCTAGAATACTTTATCTGTCTTTAGTAGACATTGTAGACTAGGTGCCCAATTCTGCCAAACTGTACAGGGCAGAAATTTTTGCAGTGAGATGCACAACATCAACTGTGTAATAGAAACACAATGCAACCTTAACTTTTCAGGGAAGGGAGGAAGAAGTGCCTTTGCTGTCCTCTGTCTGCTTCCAAATGAGTGAGGTTCACCTGCTATAATTACATTCCTTACCTAATTATGTTCTTAAACAATAATCACCTCTAACAGCAGGGATTGCTCTGCTTTAAGCAGTGAATTCTGAGCCAACATTTGTATTAAGCAGTATTGACATCCAGTGGAGAGTTAGAATTATTACAGGCATGCAGATAACCACATGCAATTGTCCAGTTTGTGTTCTGAGTTCACCTTGGAAAGAGTAGTCTACTTAGCTTAACCTAAAAATGCTATCTTCCTATAAAATGTAACTCAACCTTAGTGTATTCTCTTTGTTAAGAAAATATGAAATAATATCATACAAAGTCTACTACTTCTATGTAAACAGTTTTATTTTGTGTAGTTTCCTTTTCTTCCACAAACTTTCCCTTTCTTGTTACAGTTGTTCAAAAGTAATGTCTGGGCTGCAGGCGCTGTTGTTTTTTATTGGAAAGAAGACATCAAAGCATGTGTCTGACTGTTTTCCAGGACACATAAAAGTGTACCCGTCTTTAGAAACAATATTATAATGCAATTTAAACCCAGATTTGGAATCTCAGATTCGATTACATTTCCTGAAAGTTAGAGAAGATGGATGTACATGAGCCATCTAAGTACCGTCTCATTGCACTGGAAACAATGTGCAATCTAGCCCTTCCAATAAAGGAATTGGAGCAGTGCAATAACCTCATCAGCACTAGTCTAAGGAGAATTTGGTGACCCCATCTGATTCCAGCAGAGTTACATTTTTATCAAAGAAAGCTAATTTTAAAATGTTCACTTTCTCCTGTAAAAGCTGTAGACTACTCATCATAAAACTAACCACTTGTCAGCTCTCAGCAATCAAAAACTGAACAACTTTTGTCAAAAGTGGTGAAAATCAGGTAAAAATCACAGTAAGACTGAAAGAAAAGAAAAAAAATAATAAAAAAAAAAAGGAAATGCAAACTGTGCCAGTGCATTTTGTATCACTAAAACTTCTGTATTTGTAAGTTTGTAACTGCATTCTCTTTCTATACCTCAGTAAATTCTATCCTAGGGCACTGGAGATATCTAAACATCAGCAGTAGAAAATACATTTACTGGTGACCAGTTAAAAATTTGCCTTCTTACTGTGCTTTGATGGCCTATGCCATATGAGCTGGTTGCCTTTAGTTTTGCCAAAAAGTATTCACATTAAAAAAAAACCCCAACTTCGTAGTGCTAATTCAGGCTCTAGTGCATTTGCTGAACATCTGGTGCGACTGCTTAAAACTGTAGACAGCAATGTAGATGCAGACTGGGGGGAGTTTTGTACATTCCCTCTCAGTGCAGCCTTCAGAGAGAAAATGAGAGGAAAACAAATATAAAAAGAAACCGTGCTGCTCTAAAGGCGTTGGTAGTGTCCACATGCTCTTGCAACTACAAGGTCTTTTTGAGGGCAAATGTCTTAGCCTTGGACAATACCCTGCAGAGTTCATAATAAAATAGGAGGGAAAACTTCTGGTTCAGATACTTTGTACCTCACCCTCTGATGTGTTCCCTTACACTGTCCAGGTGACCCCACCATTAGCAGCAGTCCATGATTATGACTTGAATATGGCTATGTTCACCCCCGACCCCAAAACATTTGGTGAGATGTTTTTTTCTCTAAGGCTTGGTAATACATGTGAAGCATGTAGCCACCTTGCCTATGAGGCCAAAAGCACTGCTATCAGGAGCACCTGCCTCACAAAGAAGGTCTCATACCAGGACCTCATTGAGGAAAAACTATTAACAATGAATAATAGAGAGGTACGTGTAGAGATACAACATGGGCTGGCAGGTCCTGGTCCAGCTGGACTGTGGAGGTGTGTGAGGAAGGCTGCTCACAGCATATGTCTAGCTACTGGGAAATGCCGGCAGACAGTACAGGCAGCATGTTTCAGATAGGTGAGGAAAGTACTAAAAAGGCCATTTCAGAGTCCTGTGAATACCATGGATTCCATGTCATACAAATTACTGTGTCTAGGCTGAATTCACCTGAGAGGCTTTGAAGGTTTCACCAGATCGGAAGTGCAGATGCCTGTGGAAGATCCTCACTGGGGAAGCCTTCATGAGTGAACAGAATACTTGTTCATAATATGCCAATATAGCCTGAAGCCACTGTTCTTTGAAATAAGGCCAGGTCTGCAAGATTCCTTGCACAGCAGAAGGTGTAATATGTATCTATATGTCTCTCTCTATGTATCTATGTGAGTGTAAAGTCCAAAACTGAAGTAACACCAGATATTTTTCCTGGTAATTTTGCACATGATGCTGTTAAGTTCTTGTGCTATAGTCATCTGGTGGGTTAGATCAGGGTTTACAGTTAATCATTTGCTTTTGCTACCTCCCAACTTGATTTGCCTGCATAATTTAATTGTTCCATCTGCCCTTTACCTTAACATTTCTCCTTGTCACACAGAAGAGCACTAATTAGTCCCCACTCTTAATTATGTCTACTTTTTCTGCAGTAGAAAAGAATCCCATTTACTCATTAATTTCTTGCATAATTACTGTTGTTTTTCCCATTTTGTCTTGTAACTGTTCTGGTTGCTGTTGACTTCTCTCAATTAGCAGTCTGGGACACTTGGAAGTATGAATGACAAGAAATGCACTACAAATACCTGTATTAGAATTTCAGGTCTCTGATTAATTTGTTGTATTTTGAAGGAAAAAATCGTAGGAAACCACAAATTACAGGGTTTGTAAAACATATAAATAAAAGTCTGTTCATGAGACTGTTTTAAGAAAACAGAGACATTTGAGAAAGAATAATGAGCCGTAAAGGATTTTTGATTTCTAAAGACAAATTTAGCGGTAAAATGCCAGCTAATTTTTATGAAATACACACCAATTGACTAGCAGGAACATGCTGAGGTTTGACCACCACAAGAGGTCTGTATTGTTCGTTATGGACCCGGGCTGCAGTATTGTTCACTGCAATGGAGAGTCTCCTACATGCTCTGCTTATTTTATTAATCCTTCCTTCTTTGTCAGTTATGTTGTCCAGTTTTCTGCTGAATCTAGGTAGAAGAGAGGTGCTTGAGCAGACTCAGCACCTAGCACAACAGAGCATCCAGCCAGCAGGAGCTCTCCAGGAACAGGAGCTGGCTGAGGCAAGGGGGATCACAAGGGGGTCTCACCGTGCACCTGTGGTCCTGTGATAAGAGGTAGCAGCACAGGAGCTGGCTGAGTACACAGCCCCTGTGGTGTGCTGGAGAGTCTGGCGCAAGGTTTCTTAGTGGAAAAGCTGATAACTGTTTACATTATGAGAAACCTTTATCACAGGGGGCATCTGCAGTGATATTGCAACAGCGTGGCTGAGGAACAAGAGACACTGTCTGCTTCCTTACTCTTAGAAAGTTGTTAGACATTAGCAGTGCTGTGGGACTAAAAATCCCCACGTCTGGTTTTGAGATGCTTGAAATATAAGAAGCTATATACAGCTCTTTATCTCACGCCACCTAAGAAATACATGTGTTTTGTTTTGTTTTTATTTTTATGACACATCTGAATCCCATTGTCTTTGCAGTAAAATATATATATATCCAAGACCAAAACATTCTGCTCTAGTCTGTGTAATGGCTTTTTACCAAGTGCACAGATCCCCACAGTTAGAAATACTTCTTTGCTTTAAAGCCTGGGCTTGTATAACCATTGGGTCTGCATGCTTAGGAATGGGTAGTCTTCTTCTGTAATCAGTCTTTTTATGTATTTCTTAACCTGTTTGCAGTTGTCATGGATTTGGTTGTATATGGCAATCTCTAGGTAAACCTAGGAACTCACCTTTTGCCCCCATCATTGACCATCATGCTTATTATTAGTAACTTATTGCTTTGAGTCAAATGTGAGAATTGTATGGAGTCATGGGACATCACATCCTGGAGACTAAACATGAAGCCAAAGTGTCACAAAATAACTTCCCAGTTCTATGTACATAAGCTTCAAAATGGATCCCTATGGCAAGTAGGAGATGTATTTGCAAAAGCTAACTTCTAAACTATCTCACTAGCATTTTGACTCTAGACACCATGGAAGTGACGTCCAGTCTCTGGTTTTAGTCCCCCTCTTGTGTCCACCCATCTCCTTTTTTATTCTTGTGAGATTGAGTTAACTTCCTGGCACAATTCCTCTTGGATTTCTCAGAGCTAGAGGTAGTTCCTTCAGGATGCTGCAGAGAGAGGTTTTAGTCATTGTGGTTCCTTATCTCCTCACAACTGGGGATCTCAGACCTGTCTTAGAACCTCAGAATTTTAAAGTGCTTCATCAAAAAGAAAGTATTAGAGATAATATTCTTGACCTCTCATAGTCTTTTAAATCCTGATGTCTAATAAATGCTCGGCCTACTTTTCTTATATGCCATACATATAAGAAGCCAGAAATAAATTATTATTCCATTCCACCACTGTCTTGACAGACTGTTATAAGCTTTCAGAGCATTTACAAAATGTATGAGAGCCACTATGTCTACATCTAGAGAAGGATTCAAGATGCTATCAGGTAGTCTATCTGGTATGGCTCAAATGATCAAATAATCAAAAGTCTTTGGTTCAGGATTAATTTAGAGACCATACTACCAATGTGGCTTTCCTTTGGGAGATCTTTCTTAAAGAACATATGAAATTATGTTCCTAATTATACCCATAAACATATATAATTATCTATAAGTTCTTCCAACCTGAAAACAATCTTGCCCAGCTGGTGAACCTCCTTTTTGAGCCTCTGGTCTTTTGGCTGCTAAAAAAAGTGGGTTTGGTAGTAACTATATTTTTGCACGATAAAGCCTCTTGACTATGTCTATTCTAGTGAATAAGAAACCAGTGGAGCACTGCTCACACCCTTGTTCACAACTGCAATAAAATGCTGAGCATGCTCTTGACTACTTCTGGCTAGTGCCTGTTAGTGCTGCCACAGACTGTGCTCAAGCCCAGTGCCTGGCAGGGACCCTTCCCACACAGCAGCCTGACATCTCTGTTTTGAGAGGGCAGTGAGTCTGGGTCCGTGGACAGAATCAATGCCATGCAAGCTGGTGTTTAGTACAGAAAATGATCCCTGGCCTCCTTTAGCTGGTGACGTAGACATTGCCTTTCAGACACCACCAAAATATTTATTACAAGTTATATCAGATTTGTGAAATCAAGCAACTTGTTTGTTTTCTTTCCAAAACCTAACAGCTGTAAAGATGAGAATACATTATGTTCTCTAGATGGGTACACAGCCTGAATTGGTGGAACCTTGCAACACCAGCCCCACCTACTTTTTTGGTAACAGAAAGCGTGGAAGGTTGTTTTCAGCAGATTTGATTACAGCAACTGAATTGGCTTATCCTAAACTCCTGTGTTTGGAAGTGAGTCACTCCTAGCTGTACCAATTTCTCTCCATGTACAGGGGAAATAACTTTGCTCCTGAACATCTAACCAGACACAGCTAGAAAAGGGCCTCTGGCGTTTGAAGCCCTGTTTTGATGAAGCAAAGAAGAAAATTCCAGTATTTTGTGATGGTATAAACCATATATAACATCATATTGTGATGGTATAAATCTTCTGCAACAATTAAAACACTGGTGCAACTGTTCCCTCAGTGGGCCTTGATGCTTGATGGTATTGTGATCTTGTTCCGCTTACTTGCTCAAAGCAACCTACTTATTTATCAGAATGAGTGGAGTGAGCAAACGTCTCCTTCTACACCCTGTTAGAGGTTGTTCAGAACAAAGAGACTTCTGTGCTTTTTATATGTGAGGCACCTTGTTAAAATTCTCTTCAAGAACAGCAGCTATTACTAATTAAACTTTCTTACCATCAAAGTAGCCACATAAATCAGCCACACAGTAATGGTTCTATGAAAAATACTTTATCAAGACTTCTGAACACAGTTTAATGCAGTGAAACTGAAAAATAACAGATCAACAACTTTATTTCCTCTGGTCAAATACTAAACCAACCAACTTAGGTTAAAAACAACTTTTATTTTATACCTACAGCTTTGATTCAACCAACAGTCTTGAGTACAAAGTGTGATGAATTCAGCTTTTGTCAAAGACATAAGCATATGCAAATGGCTTTACCATCAGCCTTATTCCTCTCTAAGACTCATTCCTTGATTTCAAATGCCACTCTCGGATGTGCTACACTACATGTTAGAAAGAACCTGCAATGCTAGTGATATTTTAGGTGATACTTCTTGTTCATGTAACTTTTTATCATCTTTTGTGGTTGTTGTAGCCCCCTTTCTGCCATTCTCTTGTTTCTTATTTTTACTCAGAGTTACTGAAGATCAAAACTATACAAGTTTTCTATAATATCCAGTTCTGTAGAGTTTCGGATTCATACCTGTCTGCAACAGATATTGTTTAGGTTGACATTAAATTTGGCCCTGACTCTTCTGTGGTTGGCCACTGGCTCTCAGTCTTGAGCATCATCATTGTCCTAATACAGATTCCCAGTGGATGTATTTTTTGCTCCCTGTCCTGAGCTATTGTATATTGCTAATGTCTTCAGGTTCACTCTGTCATGAACTCTGTGTATAAACTAAGTCTTGAAAAAAGAGAGTAGTTTAAATATGCCCAGAGTGTTTTACCTACCTGTGCTTAAGAGCTGAGTAGCAGAATCAGCAAATGAAGATAACTGAGGTTTCTTTTTTCTTTTTTTCATTCTAATGAACACCTTTTCCCATTTGACAGAGATCAAGGGACCTGGTCTAGTTTCTTGATTAAGACACATAAAGTAGCTTAATCTTCTCTGTTACCTATTTTGTGTGGTGCCAATGTCTGCAACATCTGGGGCTTTATATATAAAAAATCAGCCAGTGACAAGAGTAATACTGTCTTAAGGATATGGCATCTAGACAAGCACAACTTTAAATTAACAGGGAAGCATCCATTCCTAGCTTGACTGTGTAAGAAAGTAGACACTGAGAAATTCTCTAGTGAGAAAATTCTTTGAAGATCTACACTCTGGCATAATATTACTGAAAGCTTACATCCTGTGAAGTGTATGTCAACATTGCTGCTGATTTCCACACTGCTTCCAGTGTCTCCAAGACAACAAAGGATTTATGGTTTGGGAGATTTTTTTTTTTATAATAAAAGTGGAATTTTGGCTGCCTCTTCTGCACAGAGAGTGTCTCATCAGCAGGTAAGAAAGAAGTCAGTGTTATTTAGTAAGTGGAAAAATTATGCAAAGAAAAGGAAAGACTGTTTCACAACATTCTGAGATGTGCTAGACCTTTCTTGATGTACACACAGGCTGTGGATAAGTAACCTCCTCCTTCCTGCTTTTTGATACACTAGGTGTGTTTTTGGGAGAGAAGCACTGAACAGCACAATGTACTAGGTGATAGAACTGCTGAAATCAACACCAATCATTTTTGGAAAGCAAGCAGACTTGTGGGATGACAAATATAACAGAGATCGCAATGATACCAATGTGATCTCCACCCATCCGGCCTGTCTAACTATAAAATAAACCAAAGGAGAAAACCAAAACAAATTGGCTGCAAGAGCTATGGGATTTCTTCTTTAGGCCAGTGCCAGCTAATGGACCCCTACAAGAAAACAAAATAAATTGTTTATAGTTTTTTAAATATTTTCCATTTTTGAAGTTGCTCACAAATTAATATCCTAAAAGGACAAAAAAAGAGAGAGAGGAACAGATTAAGCAAGATAAATGAAAAGAAAAAAAAAAAAAAGAAAAAAAAAAAAGAGCAGAACTTGAAGCTATAGTGAGAAGAAAAAATTATTCCCAGAAATATAATAGATTGTTGCTTGAGAGTACTCTGCTGCAATAATTTCTGTAAGAAACCCTCAGCCAAATCCACAGTATTTTCACCATCCATCTGTGCTCTGCAGCCATTGGGGCAAATTTGAACATACCTTTGAGAGATGGAGTAGTTCTGTATCCCACCTGTCCCCCAGAAGCATACTCAGACAGTCCATCCCGTTAACCAGTACTGGTCTGCTGAAGATTTAAAGTGGCAACGCTTCAGCAATGTCCCAAATAACTCCAGCAAATCTGAGACACCAGACAGGTCTGATTTACAGATGTCTTAAAACCAAGAAAGTTTTATAGGATATGAGTACAGAGGCTCAAAACTCTCTACCTTCTTGCTGGCTGAACTTTTCACCAGCCTGTTCCCCTCTGGAATTCCACATTCAAAGCACAAATGCCCAGTTTTGTCTTGAGCAATGACCAGAAGTGATATCACTGATTGAAAAAGGCCCTATCCATTACTACTATCAAAGGCCCCAGATGTCCCATGAGAAATTCCTTCAGTCCTGTCATGTGGTTGACTGGAAATTCAGCAGAAGCATTATTTAAATTAAGAGAGCATAGGAACTAATGGATCCTCCTTTTGCTTGTGTCTCAGGATCAGCTGACTCCTGTGTTTACAAAGACGGGGGATCGACTGAAGATTTTCACACACTTGGAGCAGTCATAAATGTCTGTCTCACTCTGGTGAATTCTCCAAGCCTTCCATATCACTGAAATCAACAAAAATGTTCAAAAGATGAGGAAGAAACAATGCACACTGAGCAAGCTTACTAACTTTCTTTCTTCCAGAAACTTGGCTAAAAAGGTTTTCTTTTGAATGAATTGTGAAATATAATGCTCAAAGAAGAACTTACATTCTTAATGTAATCCTTTGCTCATTTGTATTATGAGTAGATTACAGATTAGGGAATGAACCCTGCCTGAGTACTGTACACAACAGGCTATTGGAACAAGTGATTTCAAAGCAGCATGCAACCAAGGGACTGAATGTCTTCTTCCTGTGCAGCATGTACAGAGCCTGGCACAACGTGAGACCTGCTGCCGCCACTGCCCACACCCTGCATCTAAAATGTTCTTGCAGTTTCTCAGATTTCTCTTGAATAGTTCTGATTTTTCCACCCTGAGGAACAGAGAATGATCAAGGGAATCACATCTCTTTGAAAAGAGATGCTATTAGTCACTCAGAGAGGAAAAAACCTCTCATCAGGACTCATTCTGTGCGGAGCAAGAGGCTGGGCTACATGCCAGAGTGCTATTAATTCTACCTGGAAACGGATTAAATTCTGGGTCACCATTCTGGACATGGAAACCTTTTTCTTATTCCACATTTTCAGTGGGGCTCTGGGTTTCCTGGCAATGTTTTGAGCATTGTGCTCTATAAAGCGGTGTTAAATACTGCACAGTTGTAGTCAGGAAACACCTCAAAGTCCCCTAATGTCAATTAGCTTCTTCCTCTGCAAAGCCATAAGCAGATGCATGAGAGCAGCTCTCCAGGAATATATTTGTTAGCAGGTGCATTATTAGGAAAGAAAGAAGGTTTGTTTATATGAATGGGAAGCCTCCTTCAAAATCGCTCATCCAGTGTTTTCTGTCTGCTGCTGGCCCTGCTGTTGCCTCTCACTTTTCACCCACTTGTGTTAGATAATTAGGGGTTCAAATGATGCATGAAGGGCCTCTGCTTCTACTGACTCATAGCTTCAGGGATTATCCAAGATTACCAGAAGGTTTATAATTCCCTTATGATTCCAGAAGAGAAGCTGTGCATAACAAACACATTGGTCTTCATAGATGCTGTAAGATTAAAATTACAGGGACTGCTGACAGTGAGGATAAATTATGGCAAGCCAGGTCTTCCACTAGTATAAACTGGGGCAGCTTCACTTGAAGGCATCAGAGTTTTGCCAAGTTAAACCAGGCTGATGATCTATCCCATTACAAACAACTGCTGCACAATGGCTTTTTTTCCTTTAGACTACAATAAACCAGTTTCTTTATCAGTGTTCATCTCTCAAAGTGCAGAGGGCCAAACACAGGTTTTTTCCCCAAGGTTTAGATCACCAAATTCATGGATTTATGCAAACACAAGTCAGGATCCTAGACTATGCTGACCTGGATTCAGTTTTTAGTGAACTCTCTTTTGACATGCGACCAACAGCCACACATTTGTATTCAACCCTTACATTTTAGTACACTAAGTCATCCAGATCATAGGTGATGTTCTCATGCTAAGAAACCATTCCTGTTTCTAGCTCCACCATCAATGGCTAATAAAGCATTCAAACTGGAAGAGATCAGCTATACACACTAGACTTGAAAACGCAAACCCTGAGGAAAATCAGTGTTCACAATAAACTGTTGCAGAACGTGGAATAAATTGGTGTGAAATAATGCAGTTTTCCTTGAGAAATGCACTGGCACAGTCCTGTGCTCTTCTGAGGGAGAGAGGGACATTCTGCCTTGGTCTCATTTCACAGAGGCAGTGAATTAAAACAAATTAAAATGCTTGTACTGGATTCAAGTTACAAGCTGGAGACCTCTGCACTTGCATGCAAGTAATTTGAAGGTGCTTTTAGAATTTGAGAATGAGTTAATCTGCCAGCTCAGTTGAACCAAAGCCTTTCAGAGATGGCAGTGGGTGCCCAGAACAAGTGCACAGACACATCTTTTGATCCTGCTGCCACTTCTGTGCTGCATTTAACGTACTTCAGATCAGCATGGATGCTGTTCTGTTGGATTACTCAGCCCTTTCCCTTTAGGGACAGACAATACATGGATATATCCTGCCTTATTTGAAGTATCCTAATACATTGCCTGCTTAATGAGAAGAGGCATAGTGTGTCAGATCTACACCAGATGAGGGCTTTCCTTCAGGGGAAAGCATTTGGCCCTCGTATTTTCTTTGGCCATTTCGCAAATCTCCAATTAATTTAGGAGCCTGAGTCCCATTTAAAAACTCACTGTAGATCTACACCACACAGAGAAACACAGCGCACAGATAACAAAACTAGTGCTCTAAAGCTACAGTGCAAAATTGTGCGCAAACACCAGCCCCAGTCTCCAGTACACTTCATCTAGGTCAACAAGGTGCAGCTGAGCTGGAATGCTCTGCCCCAAGCTGGGCTACAGCACAGACAAGATGCCCAGACTCCTGCTGCTGCTTGAACTGTGTGGCATCTGCTGCGTCAAGTGTCTCCTTGTTATTCACTGTGACATGACACAAGCATATCCTTAGGCTTCAAAATTTCAGGGAAGAGCTTCTAGAATCACTGCCATGCTTTTGCACGTTACTCCTCTGTCTTAATCAGGCAAGCTCTATTACTGTTTCAGCAACAGATATAGCAACTTAGTAAAGGAAAGAATATGGAATTTAGCCCACAGCCCTTTTAAACACACTTCTATAGGTAATTTAATAGCTGTATTATAAAATGTTAATGTCAGTATAAAAATCTGGGGAATTTCAGGCTCAAACTGGGTTAACTTTTTTCTTCTACCCTCTTTCCTCTTGAGAAGCTTGTTTTCTTTTTATAGCATTCCAGTAACGAGAGACCATTTCACACAGGTACATCTGCAATATGTTACAGGCAGCATAGAATATTAAAACAACCTGTGCTACTGCTAGTGAAACTAATAAGGGAGGTAAAACTTTTCTCTGAGATGTTGAGAGGAAAAAGGTGCCTATAGCAGGAGCTCCATTACTGAACTACATTACGGAAGGTACTGCACTGAACACTGAAGTAGTTTCCAGTTCAAAGTCTTGTTTCAAACAGCAACTCTACTACTCGAAGCAGGGAGTTGTGATAGGGTGAAGTGGTAGTGTTGGTGGCCAGGTAGTTCACATGAGGTTATGTTTAGGTACGGATCAGGGTTTTAAAAGAAAAGAGCAAGTTAATATAATAAAACATAGAGGAATATAAGGCAGAGAAAGAGGAAGTTTATACATTAACCTTACTTACTGCACAGAGAGGGGCAAAACTGTGTACTCTAATACTCTGAATCAACATGAGTGTGAAAGTTCACCTCCAGTGTTATTGAGTTCATGCTCAGCAAAGGATCATCTGTGAAATAGATTGCAAAGGCAGAAGTGAGAGAACATTTCAGCTGAGAAATGAAGAGGTGAAAGGGGAAAAATGAGCAGAAGGAACAAAAAGGGGGAGTGGGAAGGGTAGCTGAGTGAGAGAAGCCAGAGAAATGGAGAGGAAGAGCCAAATGGAAAAATAAACAAATAGTTTCTTTTTTGGTTAAGGCTTAGGAATTCCCGTTCCACAGCAGAATTACCATTTCCAGATTTATTTATTTTTTATTTCAAATTGGAAGGAAAAGTCAGAAAGAGAAAATAATTTTATAATGGAATTTTCTTTAAAAATTTCTTTTTGTGATTCTGGCCACCCACCTGCTTACCAGACTGGGTCCCCCCACAAATTCTGACAGAATCAACACATTCCACCAAAATGTCACTGTCCAGTGGAAAGTGGCTCCAGTGGAAATACTCTGTCCAACTGTATATCCTGTCACTGATTTTTTAAGCTGTATACGTACCAGAGGGGAGCTTGGCTTCAAGA
This sequence comes from Ceryle rudis, assembly GCA_033439905.1. NCBI lineage: Eukaryota > Metazoa > Chordata > Aves > Coraciiformes > Cerylidae > Ceryle > Ceryle rudis. The sequence continues at coordinate 101,484 of JAAGNO010012797.1, read as the reverse complement.
ACATGAACACGATATGTTCTGCTAATGCACATAATTTTTCAGTTTAGATTTCAAAAAGGAAGTTACTAATGTGCAGCCCAGCTTTCCAAGAGGAGAAAAAAAAAAAAATCTGTTTTATTGTTGTACCTCTACTGGTGGAGTAAGAGGGAAGAAATGTGGGAGGAAGAAGACAAGACAGACACATGTTTATTTAAATAATGTGAGAGGAAATTCAGAGAATTGAATTTATTCTGCAGCCCCCTGAAGGACTTAGAGCTCCATAGCTGGTTCTCCCAACTCCAAGTGTCTTTGTTATATTCCAAGGGACTCCAAGGGAATTTGGTGCATTTATTGTGAGTCTGGTGAACAACTACTAGCTCTTTGCTGGTGGACTGGTCAAGTTCCAAGTACTGAACACCCTTGTAGCTGGCTTCTACCTCATGTTGCTCCCCCATGAAAGTGGTACCTTCCATGTTGGGAGAGCAACACCATGATGTCTTCCCTGTTTGTGATCACAGGCAAAACTGTACCTCTTACACTTCACATTCTCTTGCTGCAGCTCTGGAAGGCTTTTAATGGTTGCAGTCTGTGACCAGGTCTTCAGGGACAATCAGAGCAGGGAGCTGACATGACCAGGATGGAACAGCAGTGATGGATGCAGAGAGCAGTGGAGATGGAACAAGCCTAGGCAGAGGGATGGACATCATTGGCATCACCCTGAAAACAAGCCGGCTTTAGCCAGGAGACATGCATGGGTAGTGGGAGACCAGGCACAAGGAGGTCTGGAAATATGGATCAGGAACATTTGCAGATGGGGAGGAGTGGAGGCAGTTGGAGCAAGACAGAAACTGGAGACTTGCAGATTGAAAAATGGTGGTGGAGGAGTGGGGTTGAAAAGGTGAGCAGAAGAGCATTGAGTAGGAAGATGGGGACCTGTGGTGGGTAGAACTGAGACATAACATGGGGCAGTTTACCATCACCCACTATCTCACCACATAAGACTCTTCATTCCTTTTAGTGTACTGAATTTTCTTGTAATGAGAAGCCAAATCCAGATGATCTGCTTGATGTTAAATCTGCTAAACTTGCTGATCGGGCCTGGGGTGTCCTAGAGCACGAGAGAGGCTGCAGCCCAATACTGTAGCCTGGACCCCATATTCAGAAACTGCAGTCCAAGGCTGGCATCATGCCCCCACCATGTGGCTCATCAAGACAGATGTGCTCCATCACATAACTCCCTGCAGCTGTGGCCAGTCTTGGGGAAATTTGCACTAGTGTATATGAAACCAGAGGGGAAAAAAGTATCCGGCTACAAAAAGGGTCACATTACTTTGACTTGAGAGCTTAGATGTCTACATCCCTGCCTCTGAAAGCAATCCAGGATCTGTAAATTCATTTGCACATATAGATGGTTGGCAGATGCATGAGAAAAACGTGTGCCTCCACTATACATCATTAATAGGTTAGTTTATCTAAGGTAAGGGACATAATACTGGCTAAGAAAGCTTTTTTTTCTGCAGTATCAGTTCTTTGAAACTGATTTGGAAGCAGTTCAGATTTTCATTCAGATTCAGTGTTCATTTCCAATAAACTTGTTTTCAGTACCCCTTATATTTATGCTTCTTTCAGCCTGTTTTCCTTCCATTTGGCAATCCGCATGTGCAACTCTAGCTGTTAGCTGTTGGGCCTGGTTGCTGCAATGGGAACTGGCTGAGGTCTTAAATTATGTTTGAGAGTTTGATCCCACTTGAATAAAATCATAGAGAGTTTTCCATTAACTTTAACCTGAACAGCCCAGAAATCAGAAAGAGGAATATTTTACTGCTTAAAAATATCCAGGAAGTTCCACAGCCCTGAACTTCAGTAGATGTATAGATGTATACAGCCAGAACAAAAGATGGAATATAAGACTGTTCTACCAGGATTCAGTCTTTAAAATTAAATCAGTAGGTACATTTACTCTCAGATTCTACACATAGACATACATTTCTCCTTCGAAGTCCATTGCATTCAAATTCTGCACTGTGTTTGTGAAGAAACTACAGCTTGTTATAGTTTGTCTGCTTATAATTTGCTTTCTCACAGTTCTAGATCTTCTTAGGTGCCATCTCCAAAAAGCAGTATTTTTGCACAGATAATGGAGGTGTTCTGGGAAAATGTCCTCTTTGTACTAACAGAACAAGTCAGAGACAACCTAAAAGACAGGCTAATGCAATGCTGTTTTGTAGCATCCTGCTGATTTGTACAAAAAAATCCCTTTGTTGATTCCCCTTGGTTTTTTTGACCTTCAGCTGTGAACTCCCTGGAGGCAGAGACCCTCTCCTTTTAATTGTATGGAAACTCTTTAGCCCAAGAGGAATGCTACTATGAGCAAAGGACAATTTTGAAACTTTGTGAAGCTGCAAATGTTACGTGGCAAGACCTTTCCCTGTGGTGATGTGTGATTTCTCACACAAATTGTCCCCCCAAAAGTTGGCTGGACTCTTGCTGAGAATAAATGCTTACCATTGCAAATAAAATCTGCGATCAAGACCTTAAAGCTTTACTGTTAGCCAGCCAGACAGTAATTCATTTGTACTTGATTTTTCATTAACTCCTTTTTTGCCATTTAAGGGAATCGTCCCAGGGCTTTTTCTAGTTGTATTAACCCTAAGATCTTTATCTTCCATGTGCTTTTCTTCTATATGAAGGGAAAAAGTGAAACCACATGAAACTGGGCAACACACCAGAAAACATTTATGAAATTTCTGGTGAAGTGTTTTGGCATAACTACATAACAATAACATACTATTTTCATTAACTTGAACAAACAAACCCAATAGATTATTAAAAAGCAAAATGAAGAAGAAAGTACAAATGCAGTGTAACTTTACATTTTGACAATGCAGAGGACAGATTTACCAGCTTGTTTACTGCTTCTCTTGACGAAGGAGAGGAGCTAACCCAAGAGCTATAGGCAGGATCTACAGCAAAGAATGCGAGGGGAAATCCCAGTCGATCTAGGTCTCACCAGTGCCAGGAAACCAGCAAGATCCACAGCACTGTTACAGATACATCATTTGCAATTGTTTAACTGGGTTCTAGTTAAACTTGATGATGGTAAAGATAATGGGTGCTCAGCAGAGCACTGAGTTGTCCCATGAACTGCAAAGAATGAATTCCTCATTTACCCTCCTGCAAGCATGGACTAATAATTGGTCTAGAAGTATTTTTCTTTCTTTTCTTTCACAAAATACATGGTTACTTAATAAGGCGAGAATGATTTTGGTGTCATACAGCACTCAAGTTCATATGCTCTGTGCAATAGTTGGTGGCAGAAAATCATCTGAGTGACTGATCGGTCCAAGTATTCTCCACTGAGGAGCTGAAGTTATGTAAGTGATGCCACACGAGCCATTGCCATACAATCTGCTTCGACCGTAAGCAAACCAGCTTGGACTGTAGAAACAGTAAAGCCCAATTCATATGGCAGTCCAGGGACTGTTTTATTGTACTTCTGAGGATAAATTTATATTCAGGTAAAACTACAGGCTGATTTATTTTGCAAAGATCTCTGTGTTACTTTGCCAGGGGTTGTTAACATGCAGCTTGCTAAGGCCACCTCTTTGCAGTACCACACTGTGGGACATAGATATATCCTAAGTGTAAGACCAGTTCCTTTCCTGGAGAAGGGACACAGCAAACAGGAAGTAGGAGAAAGAAGAAACATCAGCTCCATACAGCTCCGGCCCAAAGTCACAAAAGGAGGGGAACCAGGAGGAAGAAGAGGAACCAGGAGCTCAAAACAGTTTAGATGCAGGTTACTGTACCAAGTAAATGGAAGTCAGAATGTTCAGCAAGTAAATGGAAGTCAGAATGTTCAGAGACAGATGCTACATGGTTGTGGATAAGAGGAAAGGACCACTCAGGGTCACAGCTCCTCTGCTGTTAAAAAAGGGGGAATGTACCCACCTCAGTCCTCCCAATAAATCCATCTTAGAACTTTTAAAGGCATTTATTTATGCTTGTTCAGAATACTGGGTCTCATGAGACAATTAAAAAAGACTGATGGAGCATTTCTAAAAGTCCAACAGCTATTTCAACTATGAAAGAACAAAGAGTAGGCTGGGATTCAGGGATCTCACAGAAAGCATTCTCAGTGAAGGAAGTGCAAGCAGGCTGTGTTTCCTACATTAAAGCAGATTAGTTGTGAAAGAGTGATGGGGTTTGTGCATTTTTTATTCCTTCTCATGTGAACTTGTACATCTGTTAGACGTTTGTGTACTAGCTTATAAGTAGTGGAGCTATTTAAACTGGTAAGACATACAAATGCCCCAAAAGGAACAAGTATGTTAACATGCACAGTTGTTACAAAACTGGCATTTTTCTGTGCTGGGCTAAAAAGTTCTCATCCTCGTGGCATTTCCACTAATTAGGAATGAACATAAATATTGCAAATATTACTTGATTGCTTATACAATGAAGATCAGAACTGTAAGGTTTCTTTTATTCTATTTTAAATAGAGATGGTGTCAAGCTTTCCATAGCACTTTGTTTCAGTGGTTCCTCCTGAGATAAGAGTTAGTCTTATCTTGTGGAATACTCTGATTTGATCTCATTGCATGGAATAGTTTCCCATTCTTATATATTAAGATATTTTTGGAAGAGGCTTTTGTTTTTACTTTAAATGCAGTCCTGCTGTTCCAACTCATGTTTTATTTTCCCTAAGAGAAAAGAAAAAATGACCAGAAAATCAGTAAGAATTACCTTATTCCCATCACTACACTTTCCTTCTGCCCTTTAATTAATGACAGCATTGCAGAGCTTGGTGACACTTCACAGGTAGCTGAAATGAATTGACCACTGCCAAGGAAAAAAGGCCAATGAGAAGCAAGTGGTGAAGTGGTAAGGCTTGAGGGTGAGAGGCAGAAAACAAGCCATGAGCAAATTTAATCACCAAAGTCCATCGTGGTACATCCTCTGCCCTCTCCTGTCTAATCCACAGTGTATGCACTTTGCTTAGTGAACCTTAAGAAAGCCTTGCAATACTGTAAGAGAGTAAAATCTGTCCCTTATACAAGAGGAGAGAACTTGGGCTGTGAATCCCATGTGTGGATGCAGGATCCCCATGCAGGAGCACCCACCCCTTCTGCCTGCCTGTGTGGCATGTGTTTGGCCATCCATACCATTACAGCTCTCATGCTCCACTCAGGGTACAGCTGACTGGGCCGTCTACCTTGGGTTTATGTATTCCTCTTCACCCCAGCCCCTAACATGGCAGTGCTGAGCATCAAGATGCTCACCGTCTTGGTGTACTTGTCTGAAATCAAATGGAAATAGAAAACCTATTCACACAGCTGAGATTCAGAGGCAAATGTAGGAAGACCCTCCCAGTGCTTACACGCTTTAGCAGGACTTGCGCTGGCTGCAGTGATCTCCTTTCCCAAAGTGAGAGCCTGTCAGATAGTTATAGAGATGCACAGAGAAACTCATCCCCATCCTGCTGAGGATTTGCATGTCTCAGAATTCATTTTGTCACCAAGACTTCTAAAGGAAAGCCCTGAACTCCACAGCAGCCAGGCTGCCCAGCCCTACATGGTGCCTGTGCGTCTCCAGACTGCCTTCCTCATTAATGGTAAAAGATGCACATTTCTGTAGAGGGATTTGGCTCACCTGAAGTTGAGATGGATCTTTTTTGACTGCTGCCAAGGCTCCCAGAGTAGTGGTATTCCTTCAGGCTCTGCTGCCAACACCTGGTAGGGGATGGACAGCGGGGACCCTGGGCCACAGTCTAATTGGCCTCTGCTGAGTGAATTGGAAGACAACTAGACATTTTGATGGAAGTTTTTCTGCTTCCTACCCATTCCCTAGCAAAGTCAGTCCATCCATGTGGAAAGTTTTGATTGTGACTAGTCAACGAAGAAATATGCCATTGAGTAATTTCTGATCTGGCTTTATTTGCAGTTGTTGTCCTTAAATGTAGCTTTTTGAACATTAATGAGAATACAGACTTACAATTCACAAGTGGCCAGTGAGAGTGCAGAACTTAACTATCTGAGATTACCTTTATGTCTTGTACTTGTAACTCAAATAAGATATCATGAACCCCTTTTCTTAATATCTATCTGCTTATAACATCACCCATTTCCAGCTGTGGACTAGAAGATTTCTGGAAATGGGTGGAGGCTCATCTTAATCAAAAAAAGAGGCATCAGAAAGCAACTGGATTAATACTGAGAAGGGGAGGTTCATTTTGTAAAAGATACTTGCGCTTGTCACTGTGGAATTAAGAAATCTTATTCTTCTCACTTGATATATGGCACATTCCTACTCCCATACATCTGTCCAGATACATGCCTAAGCAGCACACTTTCAAAGTGTCCTTAAGAGTGGATCATCTTTTGTGCATGAGCTACGGGATGATAAAGTCTCTGTAATAATCATTTATTGTTTCCAATTTCCATCTGTATCCGGGTGTAATGTTCACAGATTCAAAAAGCTGGAACAGGCAGGTATTGGCTAAGTAGCCCACCTGGCTCCACTTATCCCCCTTTCAAATTAGAGGCAATGTAACCCAAAACCTCTATCTTCTGCTTTTTAACATTTCACACAAACTCATTTGGGAAATTTATTGTGGCTTTAAAAAGATCTGACTTTTTTATTTGGTGCGTCACACTGCAAGAACAGTACAGTACCTGTTAGCCAGATGGTACAGGAATAACAGGCCAAAAGGTACCAGATTTCTTATTTAGAGTCTGCTGCGAAACATGCATATCAGATTCAGGTGACATTAATGAAAAAATAATGCTGGAAAAGTTACAAGCCATTATTCCATGCAGAAATGGCATTTTTCCCCTTTTACAAGCACTCTCAATTTAAATAAGCTTTGAACTTTCAGATCTTTCTGTTTGCGGGGGTTTGCTTATAACAGTCATGTAGCCAATATGACGACAAGTTTGGAAGACGCCCAGGTATTTTTAATCAGTGAGACCATGCTGCAGTGTATGAAACAGATTTAAACTGCTTTTGCCTTTACATGACCAAAATTTTCTCTAACTTAATATAAATTCAGTGTAACCGACTGACCAAATTCCAGGAAAATTTACAGCTCCTTAGCAGACTAGTCTGCATTATAATCTTAATTGTCAGCCCTAATATGATCTTGTGAGGTTTTTATGAAAGTCAATTTAGTTTTAGAGATTGTAAATGGTATGGCGGCTCTGTCAGCATGAGTACTATCAAACTGCTTTACTGTCATATCAAAATTAATATCCAGTTTTCTTTCTTGTTGGTATTAAACCAGACCAGATGTTTGCCTTGAGTTTGTAAACCCCTGGTAACAGTGACAAACAGGATGAAAGTTATAGGGGAAAACAACCCCAGAGCTGGCTCTCGGAGCCAGTCGGTCCCCACCCCGCTCTGCTCCCCGCTGCGCACGAATAAGCCGTTCCTCCCACAGGGTGCTTTGCTCGCTCCTTTGGTTGTTTGTTTGTTTGGAGGGAATTGGGTTAGAGTAGCTCAACTTCAAATGAAAAACACATCCTAATCTAGCGGGACCTGTGCTGGAAATAATGCATCAGAGCGTCCTGGCCCTTTCTGAGGCCTGATCTGTACAGAAGTTTGGCCACTGGAGCTGTGCTTCAATTAGGAGTTTCCAGACTTGCTGACACAGTCATGCCAGCAGAGCCCTAACGTAGACAGGATGTGATGGGAAACAGCTTCTTTTGGTCATCTTGTGTAGTTCCTTTGGGGAACACTGTCTGCTTTTCTCCTTACAAAGGCTTATTTCTCTAGACATGCCTTCCCAGCCCAGCCAGCACCACAGTTCACCACGTCCTCACCCCCTGTGACTTTTCCCCTCTTCACATCAACGGTGACAACCACCAGTGACACACTCATGGGGTCTCATCTTCTAATCACAGGGCCACACTGCACCCAAGTTACAAGGAGGCTTCCTGCCATGACCATGAGGTTGGCAAGGACAAGTGACAGATGCAGGAAAATTTAAAACTAAGAGGATGCGTTAGGTAGACTTGCTCCAAGATGTTTGATCCTTTCTCATCTTCCCCCATCAAATAAGCCAGCACACCACTTCATGCGCCAGTGTGTCAGTATCTCCAAATTACTGTTGCTGTTTCTTGCTTCCTTCCTCCTAGGGAGAACTTTGACATTCAAAGTTCCAATTCATTATCACCAAGAGGGACCTAACTCAGTCCATTCAAAGCCTCCTGCCTCTGGGATTTTCAGCCTCTTCATGGGGAGGTCCTCCTCACAGCAGGGGCTGACTAACCCTTCTCAGGCCCTTTCTTTCTCCCCTAAGCTCCCTGCAGATCTTCTTTATTGGTCTTCAGCAATATTCACCTCCTAGGTGAAGTCATAGACTAAGGAGCAGCCAATTGCAAGACCCAGATGTGAAAGACTGTGGGGGTTTTAGGGCTACCATAACAAATATAAAATTAAATGATTGCATAAACCTACCAAAAACTTCACAAAAAAAAAAAACAAACCCAAACCAAAACCAACCAACCAACCAACCAAAAAAGCCAAAAAACTCTAGGGATGGCAGAGATAAGCAAATTAAGTGCAGAACCTAATCACAGCAGGAGGAAATACACAACACTTCTGATCTCGGCTACTGTTATTGTCTGTGCAGGATATTGTCACTAGGTAATATGGAAAATAGTAATTCCTGTAATTTGCCTGTTTTGCAGGAGCCTCATAGTTTGCATGATTTGTGAGATGAGATAATGATCTGAGGTCTTAAAGTCATATAGGAAACTGCTTGTTTCAGTGAAGACAGAAGTACATCTATGAACTGTGAAATTACAGTGTTTTCCAAATTTAAGGCAGGCCACTTTAAACATGACCAAGGAAAAAAACAAAGATGAAAAAAGGGTGCCTTTCTAACTTAAAATAATATTGTCTGAATTTTCTTCGTTTTTCACAGTATTTTGAAAAAGACCTTCAAAGAAGGTCTGTCAAAATGTTAGTAATAAAGTGTAAAATGGCTCATATGTTAACTTTCTTCACATTTCATTTCAAACTTTTAAGAAAGAAAAAAATATAAAGAGAAAACATTTCTGCAAAGTAAACTTGGCTTAAGTGCCTTATTTTATTTATATTTTTTTTACAAAATGGGTC
>JAAGNO010012797.1:77603-92285 GCA_033439905.1 Ceryle rudis | reverse complement strand
ACATGGAGAGAGTGATTTTATTTATATTTTTTTTACAAAATGGGTCACTGGCGTAAAACTGTGAACATTTTTTTTTGTTTTCCATGGTTTGATGAAAATTAGACATATTCTGTTAAACTCATATGATGAATGTGCAAAATCATTTGAAACAGAAAGGAAAAACATAGCTGAACAGGTTTTTTGCAACAAGATTTAAACTGCACACAGCTTCAGTCAGAGGACTTGGAAGGCAGCTTAATTTCTTTGAGCTATGAGACAGAAGGCCAAAGTCCTCCTCAGAAGTAAATTGGTATTGCTCCACCAAACACATTGGAGCCATGCTAATGGCAAAGGAATCATGCTGATTGACATCAGATGAGGATTTGGCCCCATTTTGTCTCCTGGGTGAATGAGATTTTCGGTGTCAGAGAACATTATTATTCTACAAATGGCACAGCACTGTCGCCCTAAACTCTAACTAGCTTCTTTAAACTGTAGATTCCCAAAGATTCCTTCATCTAAATCAGGATAAATAGGACAAAACAGTTTTCCATTTCCAAGGATCGTGATGTGGCGCTCTTTGTTGCTACTCTGAGCTTGCACAAATTCACTGTATCTACTTCAGCATGGATTCCTGCCTGCAAAAGCTGTCTGGCCACCAGACTGATACTCTTCAATTTTTGTTAGAAAAAAATAGATACATTCCTAAGAAACCAACACTTGCTGTTTTAGTAGTTTAAGTGTTTACAAATTACAAGTACCATCTTCTGCAGAATTCTGCAGTTTCAGAAAAGAATAACAACACACGGTTTAAAAGTCTGTGTAATGATGCTGGTATCTTACTAGTTCACTACTGTTCTGCAAATCCATCTGCCACCACCTCACCTGCCCCCTAGAGTCCTTTACTCTTACTACTGCTCTCAAACACTTGAAAAAATATACACAAGTGTCAAAATAAGAAATTACAAGGTGACTGTGAAAGCTTATTTTCCATGCACAATGCTAAACTTTACTCTAGCGGGGTGAACGTTTCTTGGCTGCAGGCAGATGATAAGTTCTGAGGTGTGGCTCAGGTGCTGAGCTGTACCTTGTGCCTGACAGCAGGCTACTGGCATGGAGGCCATTGTAAACCATCTCTCCAGGGTTACACAAGGAACAGCTTGCACATGTGTCAGTACATCTGGGACCAAATAATTGTATGTCCTTGTTAGAATTTGTCACACTCTAGGCAACAGGCAAACTCCCAAGCTCTGCAAAGTGTGTAGCAACACCATTACATTGGTTAGAGTAATAAGACACATACCACATACCAGGTATATGCAAGACATAGACCCTAGAGAACCAATGGAAAGTAAAAGCCTAGGATCGCAAATTTTCCATGTGTTCTACAGTTCTAATGCTGAAGGAAAATGTCCTTAGCATCTGGACAAATCTCAGGACAACCTATGAACATTAACTGGGGTAGCCCTTGCTGCCTTGCATTCGTTTAGCACCTTGGTTTCAAACTGCCCGGCATTTTCCATGTCAACATAATCTTGCTCCCAGGTGCATGACAATGTCTCAGAATTGAAAGTGTAACTGAACTGCACTTGGCAGCCTTAAAATATTTTAGTTATTCCCTTCCTTGCAGCCTTCTTTGCCTTTGTGCTGCCTACAAAATTAATTTAGTCATAGTGTCTGTGGCTTTGCTTATTCCCCATCACATCGTCACATGAATAAGTCACTGTGTCCACAACATCCACAAGAGCATTTATGTCTGTTTGTCAGTCTTGCAGTTGGGTCAACAGCTTCAGAAAACCGACTATATCCTGATCTTTTATTTCCAGCATGGTTTGAAGATGGTGTAGCTCCATTAGAATTCTCAACGGTACGTTACCTGGATATCTAACTCATAGCAATGTTTTGACACAATCATTCTGTTCCCAGCATAACCCAAACTTTTCTAACCTTCTAATTTTTCCATCTAAACAGTCTATTGCCATAACCCAGGTAACTGGTAGCTGTGTGATAACAAAGTCTTTTCTAGGGTCCAAGAGAATGAAACAAGAGCCTTAAAGTAAATTGTCTCACTTCAGCTCTGCTAAGGTGAGGAAGAAATATGTGCAGGGCTGCCAGATATGACACAGCACCCAAGGGATACACATGGTCTCATTAAGCATCAGCTAGAGCCCAGGCAGAAGACCTTAGCAATATAAAAGGCACTAAATGTTAAGTGACTGAATCCCACTTAATTTATCCAATCTTAATTTGATAAATAGATCCACTGAAGTCCAGAACAGATCAGAGAACGTCTGTATTTTCTCTGTTTGGACACATAAACATGTTTGTAATGGGATGGTCATGGACTGTGATATTCAGTAGTACATAAACTGTGGTCCCCTGTGAAATATCCTCTAAATATTCAGTCTGGTGGCTTGCATTTCTTAAGTGTCAATATTAATTTCAGTTTTCATCTCTTTGTACATATTTTTCATTTCTGCCTACATAGTTCCAGGCTTTCTAATACATTTCTATTCCAATATAACTTAAAGTGATAGCCATCAGACAATAGACATAAACTCAAAGAACAGATCTGCAAGCACAAAAAGTCTCTATCACCTATCATTCAAGGTTCAGGAGTGGCTGCCATATGACCAGAAATACATTGTATCCTTCTTGGAAGATATAAAACCCACTCCACCTGCTTACAAAATTCTCCACACCAGTATAAAATCCATGACAGTTGCTCCTTTTACATAACATTGTTGTGGTTATTGCAGTTAGAGCCACACATTATTAAAATTGACTTGCATCAACTTATGGTCGCTGCCATCCAAAAAAAAAATAGTCTTTCAAGAATATTTGAAGCAGAGCCAATTTCAGCTCTGAAAAACTGCTCTTGAAGTCTTTTGTCCACAACTTTTTGCATCTGTAGCCCATCTCTTATGATAAAGCCACAGGCATTTTTTTTTTTTCTCAGATGATTTGTATATTTTGTTGTATATATATTTTAAAAATTGTGTTTAAACTGGTTCACAAGACTGTACTCGCATAGTGGCCTCTTTATTCTGCTGAATCAAAACCTTTCTCCACTGGCTGTAAGACTGAGAAATAATACGAAAAAGATAATAGCAGGAAGTTACTCATGTCACGTCCATGTGTAGAATGAGAACAGAATCTTAAATCACAGGGAGAAGGTAATTCATTGTAATTGTTTGTGCTACGGTATTAAGCATGTCAAAGATAGCACATCTGGATCCTTTGTACCACAATCACAGTACTCAAAACCATATCCAACAGACCATTTCCTGTACTTAATGCGATGAACCCTTTCAGAATCTGGAATGTCTCTTAGAGCAGAGGACATTTTTGAAATCCAACCACTATAAAACAAGCCCTCATTTCCTTCCCCTTTCAGCACACTCTGTTGTGTTCAGTAGCCTGTAATTTCTCATTTGTGCTGACAAACAGTCCAGTCCTTGATCAGTTTGCAAGACACTCCAGGGATCCATCACCCTTCCCATCAGGTTGGGTTGTAAACTTCTGTCTTGTTGCTCTGATCACATTCTGGCTCATGTAATTCACATTCTGGCTCCCTGAATTCCTCTCCCAGTTGCTGTTAGGTATGTCACTCTCATTCACATCCTTTTCTGATATTCTGAGCCTTGTTGCCACATGATCCTTACTCAAAGCCCCCTCTGTTTGCCTGTCTATAAGCATACATGGAAGTGCAATAGCCCAGGTATCAAGGCAGAACTCTCCCAACTCCCTTGCTACGGGAATTGGAAAAGTGATTGTAATTCACTTCCTATGCAGTAATGCAATGCTGGTATATTTCTTTGGTATATTCATTCCTATTCCTATTCACACGATTACTATGTACTTCTTATTAAACTATTCCCTCAGTTACTGCTTTTCTTGAGTCTATTTTAATCCTATTCCGGAGAATCTCAAGAGTGTTTACAGCAGTAGACACTTTTCCAGACAGAGGACAGAAATGAATAATGGAGGCCCGGATGAACAGCCAACATTCATTTCCATGGCTCCACTTCCTAATATTTTTTACTCTTAATATACTGCTAATCAATGATACAGACATTAAGACTTAGTCAAAGATGGCTTTGACAAACATTTTTGAACAACACTCAATATATTCTAAAAGATAGTTTTTTAACAGAGACAGTAGTAAGTACATTCAATTCCTCTCTCATTCCCAATAGAATCAAATCTGCAAAAGATCTTTCCTGGTCTGAATTAACTGTAATAATAAAGAACTTAATGTCAAGTTGAGTAATGATAGATTTAATGGTTCAGAGTGTAGGTGCTGCCTTAATTCATTAATATAATAAAATGGAGTTTAAGAATCATTTGTATTACAGTGAAGTAATATATTCAACTGAAACTTTATCAAGAAAATGAGTTACAACAACAAAATAGTCAGCATTCATATATCAACCTGGGTTTAGCTGATCTGACAAATCTTTTAAATAACAACCACTACAAAAGCACAGTTTGAAACAGCTTAGAAACACATTATGGTCATTTAATAGCAGATGTGAAGCCACTGACACTTTGGACCTTTTAATACAACCCCTGGAACCCACTCTGATAATTAATGTCCTTATGTTAGCAAGATCACAGACTTCCAGTGCAAAGAGCTGGTTCGCTGAAATGTCTTGAGACTGTTTTATGAAACTGTCAGAGAACACACTTGGTTTTGTACATATTCAGTGCCTGATTTTTTTACTAGTTTCTTCCATAACTTTGTGTGTGTAAGTCCATTAGCACAGTTTAGTTCAGTTTTCATTTTAAAAATGGGCCCAACAGTGTTTTCCAATCTTGCACGGGTTAATGTAGACGAAGAAACTGGAGTCTCTCTGATGAATTCTACTAGCTGAATTTTAGCTCCTCACAGATTAGGAAGGAAGAATATTATATGTCTCTTATCCCTCTTACTACCCAAGGACCTCTCTTGCCTCTTATTCCTTCATGTCTTTTCCACATCTCTGGTTCCTGTCTTTTAAAGAATTCTGGACTGCTCAAGGAAATTTTATAAAACTCAGGGTAAGAGGATATTGCTGTGGAGACTTGTTATCCTCTACATGGAGAAAGAATTTGTAAGTGGATTTGAGACAGAAAGAGAGAGGCATGATTTTCCCATTCCTCCCCAGTGTCCAAGTTCAGATAGATAAAAGATTCAACTCTATCAAGTGGTGAATGACATCACCCCTCTACCTCCCCAAGAAAACCAAGCAGGCTCAGCATTTTGCAAAACACACTGAGGGTCAGCTTTCAGTTCAAAAAAGAAAGACTTGAAAAGAACAAAAAGCAATTTAATCCAAACCACTGCACAGAAAGCAAGACCTTCAGTGAAAGGATGAGAATATTACTATTGACAGGGGTGGGAAGAAAATCTGCCCATTTTCTTGATATATAATTATCAAAAATAATCAAATTGCCATGGATAAAGCCAGAAGAGATCCAAGCCTCCCTTTGCTTCCTGAAAGAAGTCCTAATATAACATTTCCATAGATCCTGGTTCCCCCCTGGAGGAGCAGCATCCAGGAAGCTTCCACTTCCTTCAGCCTTTGCAGGGGTAGGTTTTGGTTCTGGCCTGGAGCAGCATGAAGTATTTGCTCTATAACTGGCTGACCCAAACATCCCAAAGTCAAATATCACCTCAGCTGAGGAAGGCTGAATCCAAACTAAATCATCTGAGTTCATCTCATGACAGAAAACTTTTGACTAAGCAGTTAGGACAGGTCTTACAGAAAGAGAACTGGCTTTTAATTTTGTGATTTCAATCTTATTTTAGAATTTAAGCTGATAATTCTCCATCTTAGTTTAAAAATAAATCATCCTGCCTCACTTAATCATGTCTCTAAACGTACTTGGGCCAGATCTGCAGTGCCCTGTGTCCTTCCCAGAGGGAAAACTAGTGGTTCCAGCTCCTCAAGCTCATTCACCAGGCATCCCCAGCAGCTGCACAACTAGCAGAGCTGTCTCTTGGTGTACCCTTTGGCTACTAGCTCTGCTTTGATGAGCCCCAGCTGTGACATTGGCTTTTTAGGGGCCCTGGTAGACACCTAAATTTGGGGCAGATTTGATGTTGCATGAAGAACAGGTTGAACTGTCTTTCAGCATGACAGCCAGGACACAAAGATGGACCAAGGCCAAATTCCCCTCACAGTGAGATGAATGCTTCAAACCCTAGTATCTTGATAAGCTCAGTATGTTTACTCTTTATTTTTTTTATTTTAAATTAACCTGTCCTGATTTGCTTCATTATTCTTTCATTTTTTAAAATCAGTTTTATTTTTTTTGTTTGTCTATGTGCCTCTGTCTCTTTCTTCATTGTTTTTTGTTTCCAATAACAGACTTATTAATGCTCCCTTCATTGTTTATGGCATTCCTGATGTTGTTTTACTGACTCATATTTTACCATAAACTATAACTTCTCTATTTTTCTATTCATGCTGTATTTTTCCCCAAAACTCAATCCTTTCTGAGAACAACATGTTCCCCTGAAATCCCTTACATGATGTAACAAATCATATTTTGGAGATAGTTTGACCGAGATGCAACGTCTTATCTGTTGCCATTAAATACTTGTTTGGTTTTGACATGATAAATCACCAGTTTGTGTTAAACAGACTTGGGTTTAAGTTGGGATTCATCTCCCCTAGCAAAGGCAGGGACACATTGTCTTTCTCTTGGTCTCTTCAACTCCGTTCTTATACTATTTAAGATTGTAATGATATATGCTTTTTCTCCTTTTGCTATTCCAAAGCACTAAGATTTTGGCCATGTCTTTCCTCTGTATGCTTGATTTTATTGGGTAACATTGAAAGGAACATAACCTTGGATATGATTGTTGTGAAAAAACAAAAACAACCTTCCCCAACACCCCACAGAAGAAAACCGTTATGGTTTTATTGTTCTATCAAAGATTTATTGTTAAATTCCATTTCAATGATTGAAAACATCATGATGAAAAAGTGGATGTGGGCTCAGAAAAATGTACCATTGTTATTTTGAGTCAATTGTTAACTCAGAATGTCCTCTGATAAGAATAACAAGACGACTCCATGAAGGAGTGGCGTTGAAACTCTGTTACAGCATCATGGCTCTGAGAGGAACATTCCTGCACAGCAGAGGAATGTTCTTCTACCAGCCTAGGGAGCAAGGAGGGCTCATGTCCTAGCAGGCTGGATTATGAGTAAGCAAAAGGTGAATGAATCAATGAATAATCAATGCACCTTCATGGAATGTTATTCTAATGCTTTTTCCTGACTGACCAGTGCTTTAACAAGTTCAGTATTGCAGGGTGAGATTCATTCACTCCAACTTCACCTACCTGCAACACAAATGACTCATGTAACCTCTTCAGACATCTTAGAATGAGATGTGTTTATTTCTCTGAATTGATTATAAAGGGAGAAAAAAACAGGTAGCTCAGATGTGGCAGGGGGTGTGAACTAGTTGATCTTTATAGGTCCCTTCCAACCCAAACCATGCTGTGATTGTATGATATTAATTTCTATTCTGTAGAGTTCTGCACAAGGCCAGATGAAACCCATCTGGACAGATTTCTCCAGTTTGTGCTTGGTATTTCACTCTTTCCATTGAAAAAATGGAGGAGAAAACTTCAGCAGGCTACATAACATTACAAGTAAGTTTTGCAACAACAAAAGCAATGGGCATGGTTTAGAGGCAAACCCACTTCAGCAACGGGTTGGTAATATTCTGAATGACTCTGATTCAATCCCACTTAAACAGTTATGATATCATATAATCATAGTACTTCAGTTTTATTCCTTAGAGCTTTAGAAAATAAAGACAAATTGCCTAAATAAACAGAGGAACTATTCACCTTAGCTCCAGATGAAACTGTTGTGTCAAAACAAAGTTTCTCAGTGAAGACAACATTTTGCTGTTGATTTTAATGGCACCACAGTTTTAACAAAAAGTCTAATGTGTCATACATCATTATTTTGATGCAATAGAAGGATATTTTGAAGTCTATATCCAAAACCAGGCTGTAGACAAACAAAATTTAGATGTATTATCACCTGGTTTTTATACATCTGTCTCCTCCAGAGTAACATACAGGACTAGACTGGTGTCCAAGCCAGCATACACTGGTGTCCAAGCCAGCATACACTGTGCCAATGTCATGTCAATGCTTATCACAAATCCATAGCAGTAATATTCAAGTTTACAGCTGCCTGAAGCTAACTACTTCTGGCAGCAGGGGTGAGCTGTAAGTACCCCTTCGTGTCCATCCATTAGGCATCCACAGCTCTAAGCACTCTCTATGGGAGACCCTCTGGTTCTTTGTTCAAAGATGAAAACACTCCTACTCATGGGAAAAGAGGAGGAGGAACAGGAAGATGTAATTCTCTCTGTGTTTTGCCCTTGTAGTCCCAATTTTTTCCATAGTGATAATCCAAGAGTTCATCTGCCATTCCATGATCTGGGTGATTCAGGCTCAGCAACCAGGATTTCAAATCATGGGTTAGACTTGCACAGAAAAAAAACCCCAACAACCAGTCTGAGGAGGAGGAGGAGGAACCAGAAGCCAGCATTTCTCCTTCCAGTGAGAACTGCTGGGTTATGGAGTCATGCTTTTTCTGTGGTCCAACAAAGTTTGAATTCTTCTGGCACAGTTTCTGAGCAGAGGGAAGGGCAAGTGCCAGAACTGTCTGGTAGCTAGATGACTTTCCTGGGAGACACACAAATTTTTGAAAGCAGATCTCACTGCTTGGTCTAATGATCTGAGTGCTAGGGAAAGGGTGGGAGACAGGACAGAAACTTTTCCCCTGGATGTATTTTTCAAATAAGAAAGTGGTTGCTGAGATAAATTTTACCTGAACCCAATCCTGTCAGCATGAGGCATGGGCAAAGGTCTCTGCTCAAGAAAAGTTTTCAATATACTTAAAAGCAAGAGTTGCATGTGTCTGTCAAGATAGGAGCAGTCTGGGTGTGCTCTGAGACAGTTGTGGGCACTTAAGGGATCTTCAAATAAAAGACCATGTGGTACATGGTTTTCTCTTAAGAACAGCTGTCTGAAGGTTTTTAAAGTTGCTCCTAAAGATGAAGATGGAGGCCCAGCAGGACTGGTGAGAACAGCTAGCTCCCAACGCACAGCAGAGAGGCCATCGGTATACTGGGGAAAACCTCAGCAGATCCTTATGGGCATTGTTAGGCATATTCATACCTTTAATAAATCTGGTCCCTGATGCCATTTATTTTCTGTCAGGGAACTGCCTGAAGCAGCAGTTCCCTGGGGCCTGAGACCACATGGACTCCCCTGGGGTGGCAAGGCAGGGCCTGGAGTCCAGGGCCTGTCCCGCCACCCTAGCTACAAGCAGGACAGCTGGGTGCCACTGGGGCAACCCCATCCCTGGGCATCAGACACCTCCCTGGATATGGGCTGAGGCCAGGCCATGACATCGACCCGTGGGTGGGCCCAGATTGATGAGTGCCCATGTCCGAGCAGGGCAGGGTTGTGGGCAGCTGGAGACTGTCCCTGCCGTGGCAGGGCTGATGATGCCAGAGGCCTAATATGGGGTCCTAAGCCGTGGACGTGTAGGGCAGAGACAGTCATGGCTGTCAGTGCCTCAGGCCCCCAACCCTTGCAAGAACTGGTCAGACCAAAGGCATGTATACTTTACATTACTTCTGCTGCCTCACCAGCTGTGGCCTCTGTTGTCCACCTGCTGCTGGGAAGCCCACTGCTCATCTTAGCCACTCTGGGAGAAATCGCACCCACCTGACTTCTATGCACATCTTACCTCTACATGGGCTTGGATTTCACCCTTCATGCATATTTAAAAAACATGTGCCACTAAATCCAACTCTCAAATGCAATCTAAGCATCACTGGTCTTGAGAGTGACCACCTCAGCTTCCAGGATGTTTATTTAAATGTCCCTAAAGGGAAACGTGGCTTTTCCATTTGGAAAAGTTAGTCCATGTACTTCTCACAAGTAACAAACACCTGACCGTATATATATACCATGCTGAGTGTCAAAATGACCTGCAACACTCATAATGAAAACACCCGGCCCCACAAGCAAAGCTGCCTGGGGGCATGAGATTGCCTGGACCAATCAGCCACTGAAAGATCCCTTGCAGCTGTTTACGGTGTCTCCCATGTGGATGCACTGCATGGCAAACTCAGAATCTCAACATGACTTAAATGCTGTCTTCAGACAAAATAAACTCCTCAGAAACATAAATAAAGAAGTTTATTGCAAATAAAAATTCACATTCACATCATTAAATCCTTAGGAAGTATAAGGAGGTCATTTGCAAATTGCGAAGCATCTGTGTGCACAAGGGCTGCCATTTTCATCAGAACAGCTGCCTGGGACATGCATATATTTATCTGAATGTGCCAAGCCAAATATCCTTCTATCTACAAAGGTTTTGATTTGGCTGGTGACATTGTTCTGACACTTCCACGGTTTCATTTTCTCTGGATCTGGCAGTAGAGGCTCATAGAAAACCCCAAACCAAGAATCTGGAATGCAAAGACATTTCTGGTATTACTTGGCAGTCTTGGAAATCCCAGGATACAACCGATACACAGTGGGAACATTTTGTTTGCAAATGTCTTGGATTTACATGTAGGCTAAATCTGCTATGCAAAAGGTCTTTTCCAATGTAATTCTTAAAGAACATGACTCTAGAATATAGCCATTTTAATGAAATCAGTATGTACCACAGGTAGGACTGCAGATACGATGGAAAACTTTCATTTGATTATAAGATGGATTGCCTGTGTGGATGGGGAACCCTGTAACTCTGAAAGGTTAAAATGCAGTCGTTAGCTGCAGTGGAGCAGCAAATACTGAGAAGTTCAAGAAATTCGGACAAAAATTCAATCTTTTATTTTCTAAGAAACTTGGAGGAATTTTCCGAGTTCATTGTGTATTCTAAGGGTTGTTTCACTTTGAAGTCTCTCTTCCGCTGTCACTTTTTTATATCAATATATGTGTAAAGGCATATAAGTGTATGTGTATACAGACATACATATATACACATATCCCACCATTTTGAGTGGAAAATGATCATGCAGCAAATATTTTATATTCAGCAGTAATAGATTTGGGATATAAACATTGAGTCCTCTAAAGAAGCTGTTGCTTGAAATATAAAATTCAGTAGGGTCACCTTCTGTAGTGGGAATTACTGAGTGAAATTCCACAACCTGTGACAGACAACTGGCAAGATCAGAGGATCAGAAAGCTTCCTTTTGGAATAAAATTAACCAGTCTGTGAAGATGCTTCACAAAAGTGGAAAGTATCCAACTAACACTTATGAAGCCATGAACACCAGGATGCTTCATTTACTTAAGGAAGAGAGAGGGGAGAGAATACAGAACGAAGGGCACATCTAAGACAAGGGGATGGACTCACAGCTGGAATAAGCTGACAGGGTTTCCCTGACATACCATGCCCACATTTTCACTTGCACTGAAGTGAAACTGAGCCCTTCTTTACCATATCATTTCCACTAACAGGGTGAGCCAAAACCATTAACAGCCCGCAAGTGGAGTAGGCAGAGGGGCGAATGTTAGGGAAGAGCACTTTTCTTTGTCTACTTCTTTTAACTGGGGTTTCCCAAAGCAGAGAGATGGTTAAGCATGTGACTTTTGATTTACAGTTACTTAAGAAGTCAAAATATGTTAATATCTTTGGAAAGGTTAAATGTTTAACAAGTGTGAATTGCCAGCTGACAGTTTGTACCAGCTGAGGCTCATAATGTTTATCCGTGTTGTTTTCTAATCTTTCTATGATCAGGAGAGGCAGCCGCCACAGAAAATGCCAAGTGGAGAACAGGGAAGAAATGAACTAAAGGCTACATACAACTCATGTAACTGCAGTAACTAGAGCAAAGTGACTTATAACTTACCATTGAGATACAGATGCAATTTTACACTTTTATTTTTAAAGGCCTTTTAATATCGCTGTATTTCACCTATTTTCCCCCCAAAGTCTACATATAGGGGAGAGACCCGACCCCCCACATACAGCACCTTAAATAACATGAAGCCAGTGCCAAGTGAGAAGTTAAGTGGCCTGTCCTCCCCCAGTGCTGCAGCTGTGTAACTCTTCCCTGATTACTATTATTTTCCTGGAAATGTATTTTTGAGCTGGGGCTCTTGCCCACTCTTCTACCACGAGGAGCAATCCTCTGCCAACGATGCTGAGAAGTTTTTGCTTGGAATAACAGACTGAACTCTGCACAACAATCTTCGTCATTTCTGCTTTCCCCTCAAACATTCTCCTCCACTGGTTGGGGCAGGGGAGGAGGGAAACCACAGAGGTATAGTGAAAAGAAAGAAATGACCAAAGAAAGCAACATGATGAAATCCCCTGTTTCTTTATCGTTTTCTCCTAATTAAAGCCTATCTTTCATCAGGTAGCTGACTGGATAACCTCGATGTTTTTGCCCCTCTCTTCAGATAAAATTTTTCATGTTATTCTTCAGTGTATGATGAAACAATTAAAATAAAGAGGGCTTTTTTTTACACACAGGAATAGGTGGAGCAGCACAAATGTGCACACAGGCACATTAATGCACTATCTTGGTGGCTAAATTATGCCTCAGAATAATAACATTGTACCATAATTTCTCTGTGATAAGAATATGCAGTTTAGGGGCTATGTTTTCTTATGAGATGACTTTTTACTCAAGCAAATGGATGGGGAAAGGAAGAAAAAAACAGCTATTATGCCTCATGTCTTCCTGGGGCTGGGTGTCCATGTATGCCTCTGTCCACAGGGCTTACTGTCAAATCACTGCCTGGTCCCAGGACTGCCAAATCTTTGCAGAGAAAGTCCCACGTGATACACTTATACAGGCAGCAGGGTGGTCTGATCCCACCTGAAGTTCGCAGCTTGACGGCCGCATACTGTTTATATGAAATAACAGTAAGATTATAGCTAAGGTGAGAGGTGGTTTTCCCTTGTCTATTAATTGAGCAATCCAGGTGGTTTAATCCCATTCCCAGTGTATTTCTAAAGTAGAACATATTGCTGGTCAGCTACTAAATATTTTAATGGTGTATACTGGTACCTCAATAACGGCCAGTCCAAAGGCAATGCCCATAATTATGAGCAGATGGTCTTCAAGGTATTTGCTAATCACCTCTGCACAAGGCTGAAAAGTAAGATCAAATTATTAATTATAGGTAAGCAACATTATCCTAAGGTTATTAGGAATACATCCTCTAAAATAACTCCTCTCACGCTGTATGTCTTTCTCTGTGTGTTAAAGAAAGGCTATTTGAATTTTCTCTGGCTTGTTGCTAACACAACACAGCTATACATACCTTGTGCTCTGAGAAAGATTTCTATCCCTTGTGTTCCTAAACACGAAGATGAATTTAGTAGCTGACCATAGAAAGGTACAATTTCAATCGAAGACAGCTGTAGCTGTAATGCCTAATGTTTACATGATTTTCAGTTGACAAAGGAAGAAGCATTTATTCTTACTTTCACTTGATAATAATTTGCAGCTAGGAAAGAGCCGATACAGCCATGACTAGATCTAAAAGAGAACCTTAGTTTCCCACTAATTTGATCTTTGGATTTGAAACTTCAAAGCTTATTATTAGAATCAGGATCAACTAACAGTATTTGGATATAAAACCTAGCTTAAAAATTAATTTTGACAAATGTTTGGTGGTCTGGGGCTGGGAGGAAGAGAGTGATCATATCTGAAGTTCTATGGAGAGCTACTCTCCTTTTTAATAAATGCATACATCTGTTCTTATAATGATTACATCTTCTCCAGGCATTGACAATACTTCTTTTGCAAGCTGTAGGGAAAGCCAAGTATGGCTTAAATCCATCAAAACTACAGTACTGTTCCAACATTACAACTGCCTCTCCCCAAATATAGTTATATTCCTTCACGATATTTCCTCCCTCACAATAAACACATGGGTCTTCTCCTTCTAGTCCTTCTAACAAACTTCTCATTTAAGCTGATTCAGAACTGCACTGAATTTCAAAACTTTTTTCCCGGATTACAGGAGTTGAATATCTTTACTAACATCTAACATCACCATGAAATCTGTGTGTTCATGTGAGTGATATCTTGCACCTGCAGTCATTTCACTGATGGCTTCTCATGTGTCCTTTGAGGGTTTGCCTCAGGCCAAAAAGACATTAAAATGTGGCCAAAACAGCCTCTTTGTATACATTTTATTTCCAGACTGGGTTCTGGCATCCCTTACTTAACCAGAATGTTCCCTTGCTTTTAAACACTATTTGCTTCTGTGGGACTACAGAGGGAGGAAATTAGTGCTCAGGCAGGAGCTGGGTAAGGAGCTGTGAATTTAGAAAAGTATACAACCAGAATGGACATTTGCTAAAATCTGCTTTGTGCTAGGTGCAGATTAACAAATTTTGTACCACCATAATTTTAAAAATGCTGTTATTTTGTGCTGCTTTTCCACTTTTCATAGAATCGTAGAATGGTAGAGGTTGGAAGGGACCTATGGAGATCATCGAGTCCAACCCCCCTGCCAGAGCAGGATCACCTAGGGCTGGCCATACAGGAACATATGCAGGTGGGTTTCGAAAGTCTCTAGAGAAGGAAACCCCTTTTTTTTTTTTTTTTTTTTTTTTTTTTTTTTTTTGTTTTTTTTTTTTTTTTTGTTCAGTTCCAATTTTTCTTTAAAGAGACAAGTAAAATTTGTTAATT
>JAAGNO010012797.1:54058-73350 GCA_033439905.1 Ceryle rudis | reverse complement strand
AAAGCAATGCTTGAAAATCCAGAAAAGTAGTTATTTTTTCCCAAAACCTCTTTCTTTTTCTTCCTCTTTCTCTTTTTTTTTTTTTTTTTTTTTTTTTTTTTAAGGCATGATCTCTAATACTATCCTCAGAGAAAAGAATTGTATTTTGATGTGTGGGACATTCAACTAAACAATTCATATAACTCAATATTATTAAGTATCAAATTATTCTGTCCCCACAGGACTGACTAAGGCCAAAGGCCAAAATAGAGAAAAATGTTCAAAGAATATTTTCCAGTGTGGCTGCTGCCAAAATTAGCAAAAATGCCTGGAAGTTGTCACATTTATCTTCTGATGGAAATTGCAAAGGTATATAGACAAGTATAATTTGAAGAATGTGTTGTTCTTTCTACTTCCAAGTTGCACTGAACATCCTGTTATTTATTCTTAGAAAGCTCTATTCATCTACAGCCAAATCCTTATAGTCTGTTCAATTATTACTCAGGCAAAACATACGTTGGCTTTGAATGGGAACATTGCCTGCCTAGAGGCAAAAATGTGAGAAAATGCTTTCAATTTTGGTCTCTAATCTTAATTCATAGGTTTTGGGGAGTACTAAGTGTCACTTCAGGAAATCAGTTTGGGACACACTTTAGTAAGCTTTTCTGAATAGGAAATCTTTCCAAAAATAAGGAAGGATAACAATGGTTGTGGTTTTCCAAGCTCCACTGTACCATCTGAGCCATCACACTAGAGATGGTTAACTAGCATGTATGGCACTTTTAGCTTCTTGTAAAATGTTGATTGAGGAGAGAAAGTTGTCATTCTTCCTCTTCCACAGCAGAGAACGGCAGAGCTCTCACCGTGACCTAATTTACCCCATGGCACAATGTCATCATGAACCAAGCACTGTTGCATCCATCCTCTGCCAGACATGAGACATCTGGGACTGGCTAACACCCATGGTGTCGTCAGTAAATTGGCAAGAAATATATAAAGCTATCTTCTCATCTCCACCATCTTTTTTTTCCAGATGGGAAAACACTGACAAAAATTATTCTTCTTAACTGATGAACTGCGGTAGAGTAGCAGAGGAATGATCTGAGGATCTGAGCTGAAAATAAAATGCTTCCATGTCACACCTGGCCATTTTTTCATTTCTATGCCAGAAAGTCTTTTTGGAAGTAGAAGTATGAGAAAGGTAAAAATGTTTCCTGCAAAACATATAGAAGTAACCTTAGGAATATATATGACTATACTATTCTAATAGGAAAAGACATTGAAAGGTCTAGGAGCAGTATGATTCCTCCTCATTCTCTCTAACACTGAAATCAGTAACAAAACCATCATTAGTTTTCATTAGAGGAGAGAGAGTCACATGTTTTCCAACAGAAATCAGTTTGCATCTATGTTAATAACACTAGAAAACCCTTCTTGTAGTCATGTTTGTGCCTAAGTCAATCACTTGTCTGACAACCTGCACCATCTAGTTTAATCTTAAACATCATAAAATGCATTAATCTTACCCACACAAACCATCTCAACAAAAATAAGTAACAAATTTGTCAAAATGAAGAGGGGAAAATAAAATGTATACAGTAGCTTCCACATTTTACATGGTTCTGGTATGACTGCATGCATTTACCTGCTGAACATCTTTGCTAACGCGTATCCAAATAGACACTCCCAAAATAATGGAACCACACACCTGAAGGAGAAAATAAAGAATATTTAAAAAGATCAGCAATTTTAGATTAATGTTC
The DNA here is from genome assembly GCA_033439905.1 of Ceryle rudis. NCBI lineage: Eukaryota > Metazoa > Chordata > Aves > Coraciiformes > Cerylidae > Ceryle > Ceryle rudis. The sequence continues at coordinate 71,608 of JAAGNO010012797.1, read as the reverse complement.
AGCATCCAAATTGCACCAGATGCTGGCCAAAATTCTGAAATAATTTGTTTGGCAAAGTGAAAGAAACATGTATTGCTGGATATAGAATATTGATTCATATCCAGAAAACTTCATAAGACTAGTTAAATCTTGAGTTATGCACCAAATCCCTGATGTTTCCACCTCAGAGCACTCTTCATTTCCTTGATGATTTATACATGTGGTTGGGAAGCACAGAGAAATTCTGTCAGATGACAGAGGAATATAAATTGCTGTTGTATGTATATAACACGTCTGTAAAGAAGATTGTTTCTTGTATAATGGAAACACATGAGATTTAATAAGGGTTGTTTGTATAAATGTTGTTTCTAGAATTATTCAGGACACATATCTAGAGGCATATTCACTACAGTAAAACTACCAGGAGAAGTTTCAAATAAAGTCTTCCTGCTGTTTCTGTTGCAACAGTATCTGGTGTCCTCCAATCCTTAGAATATTCCTCCTATAAAATGTCTTTAATTGTTATTTCCATACATTTTTACAGAATAGAACCATAATCAGTTGTGTACATGTGAAAGTTAGATGAGGATGGGTTCCTTTAAGATGTTGAAGTTATGGCAGATGAATCCCATGTTGAGACACATTCCTTAATCACTACTTGTGATCCTCTTTTGTCGATCATTGAGGTACCATTCTACTATGCGCCAGTCACTCTTTTCCTAACCTTGTCCATGATTATTGCTACATGGAATTTATATATTAGGTGATGGAGACAGGTAATTAGGATGCTAATCAGGTGTAAGGATTGTGCCTACTGACTTGACTGGTAGGAAAGACCACTGAGGATCACAGACTAGTCAGATAGAGAATTATCTTCCAGTATGTCATTAACGCCTGTGTCATAAATGGCCCTGAAATGTTGTTATGAGCTTCCCATGCAGTCTAGAACTATTCCAAACCTTTTAAAATTAAAAGAACTATTTTATATGTTATAGATATTTTTTCTTGAAAAATACTTTCCTTGCAAAAGGTTTCATGGAGTATTCAGCATCAAAGAGCATAACGACTTTAGCAGATTATTTAATATGGAACAGCGCCAGCACTCAGACATGAGTACCACACATTTTCCTGCTAGAGTAAAGCTCCTATAAGTACATTTTAAACATGAAAAGGAAAGTTGTACAATCGATGACAGCTATATTGTGTTATCAAATTTAACTAGAACTCCCCACTGAACCTTTCTGAATCTGCCTAGAAACTGATGGTATCATATGACTCTATATTTGGGTCTTGTTCAGCAGCACTATGTGAGCCATGTGGCTATGCACCAGACAACATGGGCTTGCTAATGTGAAAATTTCCACTGAAGCCGCGATTGCTACAAATCCAGACAGAATTTGGCCCACTGCCTTATTTGTTACATAGGACCTCCCAGAAAAATACAGCACAGTAGTAGAAGTAAATATAGCTGAATGTAGAGGAACTTGCCAATCAGATGAGAATGATACAATACTTAGTTCCTCCATTCAAAAAAGAAGCATTTATAAATACAAAATCTTAGTAAGGTGTACATACTTTAGTTATAAAAATAGAGTTGACTTAGGCTGATAAAAGATGCTTAATTTCAGTAAAATGTTAATGTTTTGTTTCTGTTCATTTTCATAATATGGTAAGTATACAAGACCAGAGAATGAAAGATTTTGAAATAACAAATAAAAATGGTCTGTTCCCAAAGAGTTGAACATTTCAACTTTGCTGGAATACTCCTACCTATCTTAATTTTTTTAAAAATAAAGTTTCAACTAAAGAAATTTTCATTTTAGAAAATTTCATTTTTAATGAACCAATATTTTCCAATGGAATAAAAAGAGCTTCCTTGTAAAGGTCCTCACTCATTTTCCTAAAACTAGATGACTATCATAGTTTTGCCTCTATCCTTGACCAAGAATCAGTGACGTTGTCATGGTGTCATAAACTGACCAGGAACAGGACTGTTCAGGAAAAAAATCCTCAAATTCAATTGGCCCTTCTCTTCTCAAGCCCTTCATTCTTGGTGTGATGTAGAAATACATCCTGGTTAAACCAGTCTCACCTCAAACGAGCCTGCCAGGACTCTGGACCAGCAGTATATCAAGACTCTGTAGTTCACACACACGAGAATACCAAACCTATGGAGAATTCCCTCCACTGGCACACACTGTTTAAGGGTATCAGGAGGAAGTTTCTACAAAGTTAGTCCTGTTCAGGAAAACATTTGACTGGAATACTCCCTTGAGATACCTGAAATTAACAGTTCTAGGAAGGTCCTACAGAGAATGTGGTCTGTGGCTTAGCATACCTGCTAAACTTGTGTTGCTCCTTTCAGGGATTGAGATGTTCAGATGTAAGGTATTGGGAAGGGGCCACTTTGGTTGTAGATAGAACTGCAAGTCTGGCATCAACAAGTGATCAGTAATTGCTCTGCCACTGATCAGGTTGCCTCAAACTAGGATCAGACATCAATATTTTAATTATCAAAAAATTGCTAATTCTAAAATTTTGCCTGATGTGGAGTAGCAGAAGCTGACAGAATGAGGGCAGCAGGTGAGATTGGATATCCTGCAAACTATACAGAAGGGAAAGCAGAAAAATCTGACCTATCTTCAGGTTTAATACAGTAAACTGACTTAAAGATTAACTTAAGGACTATTAAAAGTGACATATAGGCACCTAGCTCCAAAGTACACACCTTCAAAAGCTCTTATTCATCTTGCTCTCACCAAACTGAGAGGAAAAACTCCATGAACAAGCTGTCCCATTTCAAAGTCCCCTAAGATGGAACACTCCCAGAGATATTGCAAAGGGCTTAAAATGAAAGTATGCCAGGTAAATATTCAGCCATTGCTCTTATCCAGTTAAGGTTAATGTCACCTTCATCTCCCACTATCAGTGTAATGTTCTGCTTGCCAACAATTGCCTTGTGCACGAGGGAGAGCAGCTGTGGGACTAGTGGCTGTAAAGACATCACTGTTCCTCGTACTTTACTACAAGAATGTAATGATTTCTAGGAATTAGAGACAGGAATGTGAATCAAAGAATCCAACTTCATTGTTCTCCATTGGCCCACGTTCATGTTTGCATCATGTTTGTTCTTCCCTATCTTGGTAGTGCCCCTTCCTTTAAAATAAGCAACTATTGCTGCATTCCTGTCCTTCTCTGTCCCATCCAGGCAGTGACCTGCACAGCAAATGCTCTCAGCACATGTTTCCCAGAACAGGGTACAGCCTTTCCCACCTTTGGCATAGAGATAGGTTTGGGGAAGTTTGTTCCATGCCCACTTGTTCCCTGAGCTTTCATGACTCCCCCAGGATTGCATCCTGTGTTTTTTCCTAGGAAACAAATGCTATCACTGGAGGCTTAAGCATGGGGCATTATTCACACATTCATTCCAGAAATAGTTTGGAGCTTTTCTAATGCCAGTCTAAGTTGTTTGTCTATGTTTTAGCTTACTGTAAATACAGATGAATGTGAACAGGAAAAAATTCCTGAGGAATTCCAAGTCAGAAACTTATGGGCTCTTTTAAGTACAATTGCAGAAAAATTTCAGCACAGATGTCAAATATCTTCAATCTGCCTTGTTGGAGGTGGAGGAAGAAGAGGGAGGAGGCAGTTCAAACCATCACTAGACTGTTAAGAATTTCTTTGTGAGGTCCACAAGCAGTCAAAGAATTTTGCTAATTCTTCTCATTTTGGCTAGCCACAAATTTTCCAAGGTTACTGTTTGTGGTCCCTTTTGAATGGTATCACCTTTTCACTTGAAAAAAATCCCTTGAGGCAAAACAAATAATGTGGCTTGTAGTTCTGCTTCTGGTTTCAGTGAACCTCCGGTGAACCTGACAAACGTCTGTCAGGAAAGATGACAGTGGGATTGAACCATGAGAGAAATGTTCTTAACTCAAACCTTTCCAGAGCTTCCAGGACCTGAAATTCTTGCAAACCATCTGAGATGCAATAAATAGACAAATACTGTTCAAATGACACCCAGAAACCTGCCTGCTGCTCTGTGCTGTATCTGGTGTGATACAACTGTTGTTAGTACTGCCGGCCCATACCATTTTACAAACATTTACTGTCCACCATCAGAAACTAATTATGACACTGAACATAAAACAAAGAACCACAAAGAAGGATATGAAAACCATTTATCAATTAGGAGTCTAAAAATACAAGTGGATTTTCTGTATCTTCTCTTGTAACTATATTTTTGTGATTATGCCATTGGGATGCAAGCAGCAGACAATAAAAGCAAGAGAACAGTGCATTGTAAGTGGACAGTCTGTCATCTTCTGACTGAAATGAGTGATATCCCCTGACATGAGGGGCATGATACGAGCATGGAGACAGAGTTATAGCTCATCTACTTTTGAATGTGGAGGGAAAGCTATTCTGAAGGAAAAAGAAAAAGGGAAGGGCAAAAGTGAAACATGTTCTCCCCTCCCTGATTTAGAATCATACTCTGGTTCCACTTATGCTCTATTTCCTTTACAATTCATTCAGCTACAGTATTCAGATAATGTTGAACACGTTTCATGCATCACTAATAACAACTTAAACACTAACTTACCCAAAATAAGAAGTTGAAGATGAACATGGAGTACTTCATGCAGCTGCTTACACCCGCCATTTTCAACAAGCTGACAAAAAAAAAAAAGCACTGCAGAAGAAGCTTTCCTAAGAGTTTGACCTCGATACAAAAGTTGTTCCTGTTTCTTCAGAAAACCTCTCAAACCACATCAAATTTACCATGCTCTGCTACTGAAAGCAAAAATTACGACCAAGTCATCGACAGTTATTTAAATAGTTCCTATAACACAGGTAAATATTAACCAGAGCTTTGGGGTAAGCACTACCAGGTGTTATCACCGAGCCTCCAGATTCTTACTGCGTCTCTGTACTTTTCTATGGTGCTATTAGTCTTGTCCTACGCCTCAAAAGTAAATAGATAATGCAGCAAAAGTCATAGTTTCGAGAGAAAGGGAAGTGAGCACAAAAATATTTTACAGATCTGCTTTTAAGTTGTGAAAATGATTAAATTTCTTAATGCTTTTAAGTTACAGGATTTACTCTTCTGTTGCCCACTGATCACTCCCAATATTCATTTGGTCGTGTTCACCCTCCCACTCCAGACGTTCAGCCAGCATAAAGGGATGGGTCTGTGTCATCCCAGAAGAGGAGGGGTGGAAAATCTGATGCCATTTTCTCCCTCTCATTGTCTACTTCAAATCCTTTTCCTCTTCCTTCATCCCAGAAGACAAGGCAATAAACTTGTTTCATTAGTTCTGTTTTATCTCTTGTTTATTTTCTTTTGTACTCCTTAAACTAGGAATCCTGAGGGGAAAATAAAGGTATAATTTCTCTGTTTTTCCTATCAGTCCATTTTCTGGAGAAGCCCCATATAGCAGTCCTCGGAGGGATGAGGGTCAGACACAGGTTCCCCCTAGTGCATCATAAAAAAAAAAAAAAAAAAAAAAAAAAAAGCAACTTTTTTTTTGAGGGAGAAAAAAAGGAATTAAAATGTGTAAATTAGGGAAAATGAAAAATGGACTTGTTTTATAAGCCCCCTTGGCCCAAGCCCATTTTTCAGTCTTCACTGTCAATTCTCATTCAGTTCTGCTGTCTGTATTTGAAAAAAATGTGAACATGTTAGTATATAACACACCTGTAGATGGTGACAAAAAGATGTAACTTAGAGCCTTGCTTTTGTAGGATCCACAAAATTTACTCTACATTGAAAACAACTTCTACATGCTCTCTAAACCAGCTTTTAATGAAGCTGTGATGTTGTAATCTATCCATTCACTTTCACTAATTATAATTAAACAGGAACAACCATTTCCATATTTATGAGTGGTTCTATACCTGCCTTTGACTTTCAGGGCTCTTTTCTGGACTAATACTCTTTTTTCTAACTTTAGGAGATTGGCTGCCTGACTAGCTTATTTTACAATCTCCACCATGACTCTCAGAATGTTCCTAAAAATAATTGCCCTCATGAAATACAGACATTGTAAGGATTGGGAGAAACAACTGTGTGGTATGGTTTAGATCAAAAGCACTTAGCAAATAAGTAAGTTGAGAAATGTGAGTGTCTTTATGGAAAGATGCCATAGCCACAGTTGAATCATAAGAAAAATTTAAAGGGCTATATAAAATTGCATGGAAAGGTCCATGAAGGATAATAAGAGAATCACAGATGACACAGGATTTGAAGAGATAAGTCTGCAATCAGCCCATGTAATTGCAGTAAACTAAGTTTATTATAAGTGGATTGTGGAAACAGCATTTTGTACCAGAAAACTACCCAGCCCTAAATCTTCATGCACAGTAGATACTCATTAAAGAAGGCTTGAGCTGTACCACTGTTGTCTGTGAGATGTTTATCCCAGGCATTCAGTCTAAGGGAAACCGTGCTATAATAATATAGGAACAAGCAAGTGTGAACATTCACACACCAGTCCTTTGAAAAAGGCCCATGGTCAAGGACCTTTCACACACAAGAGGCCCTCTCCCTCTTCATCTCCCTGCTTTCCTTCACAGCACTCTTGGATTTTGACCAGGTAGGGGTCTGTACCAGCAATGACCCAGAGTGACTCCCAGGACTGTATACAGTCCCAGGCCGGCAGAGGACCCCAGCCCTGTCTGCAGGTAAAGAGATTCACAGCATCTCTGGACACTTCCACATCCTCCATGCTTGGAAGGCATAAGATCAGCACAGCTGGGCTTCTCGTTCAGTCTAGGAAATTTAAAGAGCTGAAGATAGATATGATTTAGATCTCAAACCTCCTTTCATTCCAATTTTATACTTATGGCTGTGAATGTTGAAGAAATTTGTCAGAAATTCTTGGATTTTTTTAGTTTTGTGTTGGTTTTTATTTTTAAATAAGCCTATTGAACCCTAACCACAAGCAAGTCCTAAAGAATCTACCTGCATTTTATATGTTTACTGATCTCTCTGGAAAAAAGCAAAACCAGACTTTCCTAGATGCTCCTTTTCGAAGATGGTAAATAGAAAATAATGTCAAATTCTTTTCCTAATGGGTTTCCAACATGCTAAATATGGTTGCTGAATAGAAGTTTAGTATCTGAATTTACTACAGTTCCTACAAGTTTTGTACCTATATTTAATGCTATCAAAAGTAAATATATGTCATCTAAGATTAAAAGTAAGCAAGCAGTTTCAATTAAGAGACAGATTTTCAGGTTAAGTCTTCTGTAATAGTTGATGATTTCTTATTTCCTGGCTACACAGTGCTTTTTTATATGTGTCTTGGAGAAGGGGAAAACCACAACTATGGCATAGATTATATTTACAGTTGTACCTACAAGTATGAAGGTCATGCAGATAATCGCAGAGGACACGACAGAATGACAGCAGTAGCATGAGAAATTTTGCAGCTATTTGGCTGTATGTGAAATTGCTTCCATTACTCTCCCACTAACTGTTTAGATGATCAGCTATGGCCTACCAATAACAAAGACTGTGTCACAAACTGCTTAGAAGCTTTTTGCAGTAAAGACGTTGTAAAACCCCATTCACTTACTACTTCTCCTTAAAGAAGAGGAGGAGTATCAGTGCACAGCCTGGGTGCAGTGCAAGGTGGGAGCCTCTGACACAGCACACACAGGTACCCACCACAACAGGAGAGCTATGATGACATGCTGACTTTGGCTGCTGTGTCACACAAGAAACCAGAGGGAGAGGCCTATTTTGGCAGAAAAAAAAAATGTCAGTACACTTGTAGTGAACCTGGAGTAAAGCACGTCCCCCTTGACACTTCCCAAGCAGCTACAGCTGGTTTTATAATATTTTTATCTTCCTTCTCCTCCAAGCCTTTCCTCACTTTGAGTCTTTTTCTTCTTTTTTTATAACCTCCATTTCCCCTTGTGAGGTGCCTCTCCATGGTCAGGCTGTGACCAAAGTCCTGTATCAGATGATTCACTGTATAGCTAGTCATATGTTCATGTGTAGACTTGAAAAACCGGTTTGTCCTGGGTAGCAATGAGATTTTTGAACAGTGGGATGTGGGTAGTGGTAGTAAAAGTTTGTTTGACATTGGAATTTCTGCTCAGTGTGGTGATAAATGCACAACAGAGAAGATGGGTAAGAACTATATCAGCATGGAGCTTCAAAACAATCAGTAGAACTTTGGATCTGCTGAATCAATAGGGACAGCCTACATAAGCTGCACAGAGAAAGATCTCAGGCTGTCACAGCAGTTGTCCTTCAGCTGAACTCTTGCAACTTCACCTGTTGCTCTGAGGTCTCTACTCAGTACAAGTTTATGCACTTCCTGATTACATTTCTGTCTAACCAGTAGTGCAAAGCGTAAGAGCTTTTTCATGCTTTTACAATAAATTGCTCACTCATGTTAGGTGAAACAAATACTGTGTGCCATCAGCATTGACAGCATTTTGGCATTCATCTAAATGGGGAATGCTGCCTAAAGAAGAACATGCTTGTAGTCCAGACAGTAGGACAAACACTTTCAAACCGGTGGGAAATAGGAGCATCTGGTTTTGTCCTTGAAGATACTTGCAGCACTGGGTGTGACTGAGATTGCAGTCTGTCTACTCCACCTCATGTCTTGGGTTCAGCCTTAGCAAATAGATCTTACTGCCATACACTCATAACTAGTAATATATCGATTATAAAACTCAAGTATACTCCCATGTCTGACTCAGAAAAATAGTAGAGTGTCCTAACAGAACTTACTCATGCAGAATTATTTTGCATTGACATACATGTTGTACTGTCATGGCTGCTGAGATTATACTCAGCTCCCAGAGTCAATTACAAGATTCCTTGCCCTCATTTTAAAATATCCTTTCATCTAGGCCTTGAGATGAAGGGTAAGAGTGGAAGGCATGACTGAAATAAAAAGTAGAGGAGGAAGACAGCAGTATTGTATTTAATCAAGAGTCGTACACCATTTTCATGATGTTTTGTAGTTGACTTATGAATGACAATACTAAAGGTGTATAACTTCTATACCTCACATGGCTTAGGTAACAATGATTGAGTCCAAGGCTGATCCTGCAATTGACCACATGAAAAAGGAGTAAGAGTATTTTCAACCAGTGTTAGGCGTATTGCTGGTCGAGTCAGCTGTCTATGGTGCCTTCACAGCTTCTGCAGAGGAACAAGGACTGCTGGGGAGGGATTTAGCTTATCCTACAATAGGCATGAAAACAGGCCAGGTGAACTGTGGCCTTAAACTGCCTTTGTCTTTCCACTGACCAAAAAGTGAGCCCAGGAAACTGAACTCATATGAGATGGATCCCACCCAAGAGCCTCCTCAGTGAGGCAGGCTCTACATTTCACAGCAGACCCTTTCTACTTCTAAAGGAAGAACATATTTCTTTCCCTTTTAGGACTTCTGCACTCTATTAGAGTGATGCAAAAAGTGCAAAATGAACCAAATCAAAAATTAAAATGAGTATCTAGTTGTAGCATTTAACACTGTGGGCATGTCTATGCACTTTCTGCCATGATATGGCTTTCCCCTGACCCAGTTCAAAGCTGGGTAGCTGCCTTAGCATGGTGTGCAGCCCAAAGCAGCAAGCTCAGTCTCTCATTGCAGCTCAGCAGTGTACTGACCCCATCATTACCCAATTTCCACCTCAGAGAGAGGTAGAATCCATGCAGAAACCAGTCTGGTGCGGTCCCTTGGTGACAAATACTGCTAGTAACTTCTTTCTTTCTTTCTTTCCCTCCCGACACACCCTGAACTATTACAAAGATGAACAAAGTTGTGTCTCAGAGAAGGATCTGGAGGCTCTTGGTTTCCTATGGGTTATGTAAGTGAACTGGTCTCCTGTTAGTGTCATACTGGGAATTGATTTCATGCCTGCTAGGGCTTTTACTTCCGCTTTGAAATAATAGATGTTTGTAGAAATTAACAGCATAAACCCTTCTTTTATGATAACTACATTCCTCTGGACTCCAGTCAATAAAAATGCAGACACTTTACATAAAAAGTACAGCCCAACACATGAGTTGGTGAGCAACCCAGCTAAGAAGAGGCAGTGGCCTGACCATCAGAATAAACCTAGACATCCCAGCCATGTCTATATACAAAGGAGCAGACAAATCCTGCTGTGTCCTATGCCAGTCCCAGTTCCAGGCTGGGAAATGTATAGGTGTGTTAACCTGGTGCTCTGCCCTCTTCACAAGGCCTGGAGGAAGGCAGTGCAGATGTATAATATCCCTCATCCCAGAATAGGCACTTAGAGGGGTCTCCTGTGGCCCAGGTGAGTGTGTTGGCCATTGGGGTGTTGGTCAGAGGTGTGTCATGCCCTCCCTCTGACCATACTTTTCACACTGGCACTGGAAATCTTGTCCCCAGGGGAGGGAGTTTAAACAGAGACAAGTCTCTACAAAAGGTTCCTATTCTGACAAAAGAGTTTCATCAGAAAATACCCAGCCAGCTCTGTGCTGAACTCCTATCCAGGCATTCTATGGCCTGATGCCAACATCACTCATATGTTCCTGCTTTAGCAAGGTCTAGTGTCTCAAACACTCTCGCTTCCCCTAAAGCAACAACTCTTCCCCCAGAACACAAACCTCCTGCAGCAGGTCTGCCTGTGATCCTCTCTCCCTCCCAAAGGATGCAGCCTCCTCTTCCCATACACCACCGGTTTTATTCTAAGCCTTTCATCTGAAAACTCTCTGAAATACATATTTTTAAGCTTTCATTGATTTTTGGCTCATATTAAAATAAAAGAAGTCCTTAAGTACAAATAAACTCACATACCTAATCCACATATTTCTCTTTGAACCTTCCCTGCCTCCCTAGACATTTTCATTTACTGCTGGTCGTCTTGGCTGTTTTACATCCTTCTTGCTCGTTTATGTACTTCATGAACTAAGCTGTTTTCCTATGCCAGGGCTTATGTCAGGGATTTCCTATTTCCCAGTGCCTGGTCAGGATTCATTTAAACTACATGTCTCCGGGTTTAAAATATTTTGTTGGTTTCAAAATTAATTCATCGTGGATTAACATGCTAATCAGTGTCAGTAAGGGTTTCACTATCTAGCCTGTAAGTATACTATGAAGCTGATCTTCATTAAAAACATGCTTGCTAAAAAGCCCATACTAAATATCATTCTTGTAGGTTTGTATTATATAGACAGGGCTCAATGTATGGCAGCTGTTGTGAACATTAGAGGTGGCATTTTTGACCTCTGGCATTTTCAGAATATCTTGAAACTGTCTGAGCCATAAAGTACAGATTGCTGTGGAGAAAGATACCATAAAAATATAAAGAATGGTCTTTTCCAATGAAGAATCAAAAAGCTTCACATGCTTCTTTAGAATATCACCTTCTTTTTTCAGGCAGAGGGGAGCTTATCTAGGAGTGTTTCTCCTGGAAAAAGACACACATATTTCATAGACAGGTCTAAACACTGGGAACTTGATTCTGATTTTGTTTATGCCTATGTAAATCAAAAGGAGTCTACAAGGCAAGCCACTGTCAGTACATATTAGAAATTGTATCTCTAGCCTTCCTTGTTGCCCTAATTTTTCCAAGGGAAAAAGAATAAACCTGCCAGAAAAAATGTGTCACTTTCTCTCTGAATTCTCCCTGCTGCCCTCCAGCTGTGAGTGGGAAGTGTCCCAAATAAGATGAGGCCCAGACAGGTATACAGCTATTTTGTCATACAAAATTCAGATACTTACAGGTTAGAGAATGAGAACTAGGTTATTCTGTTGTTGTTTTATAGACAACAGTTTTGTAACTATAACTATATTATTCCCTATAAAGATACTTTTTTAATGCCTTATATGAAAACTCTAAATAATATGGGCGGGCAAGCAATGTGGTCACCAGTTATGTTTAGAATTAGTACATGAGAAGTACATAACATCTGTCATGAAGTTTGCTCCAAAAATGTAGATCTGATATTTATTTGGACAAGCGTATTTCTTCTATTTCAGGATAATATGACACTCAATCCCCACTTTCACTGAGGCATACCATGGTCTGGCAAAGTAAGTAAACAGATAAAAAAATTAAAAAAACAAATATAATTAAGCAAGCTTTAGCTTTCAACATCGTTAATTCCTTAAGTCTCATTTGGGGTAAAACATCCAAGCTCTGAAAGTTGAATTGGAGCTTCTTTATTTTTCTATGGTTGCAGTAGACAAAGTGATGCTATCAAAATAACACTACAGCAAGTGAGCTACAGGCTCAACACCCTGAAACTCAGAGTTCCTCTGGGACTATTCTACCAGATGTGTATAGACTTTTCTCAGTCCAGAGAGGCGTTTCCATCAACCCTCATCTGCTCACTGACCTTCACAATCCCGCTGGCATTAAACTTTGCTGCTCTGCATTGCTTTGTGGACACTGGGGTCTTTTCTGATTCAGATAGTTGTATTGATTTTTCAGTTTAATCCACTCACACACAAGCCTTTCATTTCTGCCCCTGAGTGCTGTTTTTTACAAAGCTTGAATATGAAAATTCTATCATTTGCAGACTATAAACCTCTGCTGAAAAAACCTCGTATTTTCATTCCTGCTCATCTTTGTCCCACAAGTGCTATTCATTTATCCCCTCTATACATAAAAAGTCTCTTTTCTTTCCAAATAATTTTTCTGTAGCTGAAAGGACAGGAAGAGAACTGAAGAGTATTACTGAAAATGTTATAGTAACTACCAAATATCAGAGTTAGCAGCTTTACCTGCTGGCAATGATCCAGATTTATAACTTGCACATGTGCAATTCACATTTACACTAAAAACTAATTTCCTACTGAAGCCATTGAAGAAAGATACCATAAAGAGCCCAGTCCTTGGAAAATCTAAGAAGCCCATACTGAGGGACCATTGGCCTCCCAAGACTGTAATCAGAAATGAGAGTGCTGAGCTGCTTTCAGAGGAATCTCAGTACCATCCAGCACTAAGCTCCAAATGTTAACCACTACTGTAAAAATCGTTCCTGTTTTTTCAACTTCACAAGTTTTCACAAGTTTTCTGGGATTACCTCCCTCTGAAGAGGCAAGTACCTGCAGCTAGAATACTCTTGGTTGTTGCATAAAGGTGATTATCTTCAATGCTACAAGAAGTGTCCAGACCTGTCCTTTACTGAGATAAAACGAAAGACACACACTTGAACAAAGCTGGGGCTTTTGTATCTGCAGAAGTTCTTAGAGACCAGCTCAGCCTTTTGGAGGCCATTGGATGTTCTTCCTTACATGCTCTCTGATACCCTTGACTCATTCTGTGTCAAACTGTATGATACCAGAAGGGATGAGCTTCTGAAGACGAGCCTCTGATTGCCACCATCTATGAAGGATTTCAAAACTCTGCACAGTTTGTCTTAGGCTGACCCTGAAACTTTATAAACCTCCTCTGCAGGGACAGGGAAGATAATATTTACAGAACTACTCCACCTCAGAGTATCTGCCCTGAGTGGATAGCTGGAATGGCAGAGGACACTGTTAACCTTATCATTAGAGAACTAATGCAACAAATCAATACAAAATTAAGTTAGTAAAATTCCTATTTTATGTTATCAGACTTGCTATGAGAAATACATGCACCTGCAAAAGTATTTGGCAAAGTCAAAGCCAAATCTTGAGCAACCATGTTTATATCCATGGCATAAGTCAGAGGAACTTACAGGGAGTGTGAACTAAAATCAATACAAATGATGAAACTCTATTTTTAATATAAAATAGAATATATTTAATAGATAACATTTAAAACAGAGGTGGGAATGCCAAAAGGAAGAAGAGTGAAAACTTCACTGCTAAAAATGAAATGGGATCGTTTACATGTCATGCCTCCTTTGAGCACAATCACTGTAGTTCTTACCTGTTAAGATAATAAAAGACACTTTTCCATTAAGCTTTAGGCTCCAAATCAGCATATGGTTAGGCTTTGTGTCTTCTCTTTGCTAAATCATTTACTACCTCAAAGTGAAGAATTTCTGCCTTTGTTGTGTCCATAGATGAGATTAACAAGCACACACACTTTATACACTTCATTAATCCTTGTGATGATTCATGTGCATTGGGGTCATACTCTAATACAAGTCAGACCTCTAAAAATACTTGACCTCCAGATGGCTGTGCTGACTGCTCCAGCTAAGAGCAGAGTTTGGACATATCGTCTTTCTGTTCATAGCACTGTAGTACAGATTAAACATACTTAAACTATTCTTATAAAAGACATGCTTAACAGTGTGCTGACTATACATAAAAAAGGTCATTTGGGCAAGGATTTTGATTAGCCTGAGATTTAGTTGAAAGTCTGGCACCATTGCACTTTGCTTATGAAAGAGACTTTGGGTGCTAAAAGTAAGGTATAACCACAGTGTTGCACACAATAAGCTTGTTGTCAGAAGACATCCTACATGGTGGGAGCATCCTCCAGCGTGGACACTGCTGGTTGCACAGGACTGCTCTTCAGGGTGCCTGAGATCTATTGAAGGGGTGCCAAGGAAATACTACAGTCAAATACAAATGTTGCAAGAGAAGAATCACCATGAACCTAATCACTATTTAGCTATGCTTGGGTTCAGCTCCAGACTTGTTTTTTAAGGCTTATAGTTCTCTATGAGGAGTCAAATTTATTCCCAGATCTGAATGCCTTCTCCTCCTGTCCTTTCTCCCCATCACACAGAAATCAAGCCTCTGTTTGAGTCTGAGTACTGCTATTTTGATTTATTAGGCTTACCACTGCACTACTACAAATTAATTCTATGACAGCCACCCAGCACTCCCTATCATGAGGATATTTCTTTTCCAAACATTATAAATAAGATTCCTTTCACTTAATTGCAGCCACTTAAAAGTTAAGTCTGTAATTTAAGTTAGTTTTCTATCCTGAAGGAGATCCATCCCCAGTATATAAAACAGTTGAGATGTCTTATTTTTGGAAAGTAGTTATCTCTTTTTTTCAACTATAGAGAGAATTTAAAGGATTAGTTCAGATTATGTGCCAGATTTAGGAAGCTAATATTAAATGAAATAGATATTACCATAAGAGCTTTCTATCTGCATAAGAAATTAAATGCTGTGCACTGCACACAGTGTACGATGAAACAGTCTCTTGGCTTTACTCAGAGATAAGATACACAGCTATTTTCCAGCCTCTTGGATTACTTAGGAAATACTTATTCATCACAGGAAGTCTGTTAATCATATGGATAAAGGATCAGATTCTTACCTGGTGTAAATGGGAATAATTTCACTGATTTCAAAATTGGGCTCAATAACAGAAAGAATGTACCACAGGCCATTAAATACTCCTGAGACTATTGAAAAGGAATTCATCAGCTCAAAATAGATGTAGGAAGTTTAATATCTTCCACAATGATCTGTCTGATGTATTTCCTCATAAAGCCTGTCAACGATGGCAAAAAAGAAAAAGAAATCACAAAGGTCAAAAGCTGTTCTCTCAAACCGCATCTGCATTGCAGTTTCAATAGATGTTGCTGTTAAATGTGCTGGATTCTACTTTGCTTGAAGCATTTAAATTAAATCTGAATAGCTTTCTGAAAAGATATGCTATAGATCAAAGAGACACATTGAGCCTGGAGCAAAAATGAGAGGGTTTCTATGGGCTGTATTACATTAGAGTTCAGAATAGATGATCTTAATGCTCTCTCCTCACCTGAACATATGAATCCAGTCTCATTTAGCTAAACAGTACTTCACTGCCATAGGTATGCTGATTGCATGAACTATAAAAATACATCTAATTTAAGACACTGGCCTTTGAGCTCAGCAAGTACTCCTGAGTCACATAAACCAGTCTCTTGTTATTGCAAACATCATATTATATCCTTTTTTATCAACTTCCATTTTAGAAGTTTGTTTTCTTCACTTACTCTACTCCCATTGCCATACTGGTTAGGAAAGCTCTTCTAATTTCCATTCTGAATTTGTACATGGCCAGTTTACATTTATACAGTTTATTTCTGGGGTTTTTTTTCTGGCAACCCCATCTTTTAGCTTAAATAGTTATTTTCTTTCTGTGACACCTTCATGAACTGAAAGACTGCTTTGCTAAAAAGATGCCACATTTTTCTCATTTCTTCTGGCAAGGTGCTTGCCATTCCCCTGATGAACAGGTGCTGTTCTGTTGGAGCTCATCTTTTCTGAATAAAGGAGCCCCATGTAAGACATGGAGTTCCAGATGAGGTCTAAAATATAGCCATCCCTCTTTCTACAGTCAATTGCTCTCCTGACCATAGCTGTCTGTCTTGGAGGTATCACGTGAGTAGTGCATACTTATCCTGGTTAATAATATGCTCAAGATCCCCTCCTCAGTTGATTGTACTCAGTTAATTTCTGGTTTATAACAAAAGTTTGCTTCTCATCCCTGTCCAAGCTAAATGCTTGACATTTTGTTTTGCAGAAGTGCATCCCACTCTAATACTCCAGTCCTCAAGCCATTCAGTTCTTCTGTCTATCTTGATTGTTCATGTCTTGATTGTCTCTAAAACCTTCATTTCACTAGCATTTCCCATCAGTTTTTTCACCTATTTTCCACGCTGCAATGAAAATGTAATAAATAAATAAACCAATCCCAATTCTGTTCCTTTGCTGCTCCTGCTCTGCTCCTCTATAAACTAACTTCCTATTATGCCAGCACCTTCCTTTTCAGCACTACCTGATGAAACCTCTGTTTTAGACATCTCCTTACCCACCATAAAGTGCTTTCATTGATCTCCATCTTTACTAGTTTAAAAGATAACCACCTGTGTGGAATCCCATCACATGCTTTACAGAGATGGCATAGAGAAGAGCTCCTGCATTTCTGCATTTCCATTGTCTGCAGAAGTGGTTGTCTTGCCAAGCATATTTTATATCTTTCAGGACAAGGCCAGCGATGATTTTCCAAATATTAGCTGGTGTACTTTCTTGAGAACCAGAAGACTTGGGATCTAAGCAAATCTCAGCCTTGAATGGGGATGAAGAAGTATCTTCAGTAAGTATCTACAAATTCTGAGCTGTTTGTGAAGCTTTTATTTTACCATATCTTCTATATCCATCTGTACTTCTGCACCAGTTGATTCTACAGTCTATTGATCTCTTCTTAGAGCTCTGATATACTTAATGCTTGTATAGTTCTAATCAGAAATACATCCTAAATTAATGCATTTTATGAAGTGTTTTCCCTGACTAGCTCTACTGATTCTACAATTCTTTGGATTTCTTCTCCTGATAGTTTCCTAATCATCATTGTCTTCTCTGAGTAGTCCCTGCTTTTAAAAACAAAAATAAATTATGTTTTTAAGAAAAAGAAAACATATAACCTATATAAAGTTGGCTTGGATGGGCATATGCTTTCCTGGGTAAAAAATTGGTTAGATAGATGAGTCCAAAGAGTTGTAGTCAATGGAGTTAAATCCAGTTGTCAGCCAGTCACAAGTGGTGTCCCTCAGGGCTCAGTGCTGGGGCCACTCCTGTTTAACAGCTTCATCAGTTATTTGGATAAGGGGATAGAGTGCACCCTTAGTAAGTTTGCAGATGACAGCAAGCTGGGTGGAAGTGTTGATCTGCTTGAGGGTAGGGA
>JAAGNO010012797.1:29202-49975 GCA_033439905.1 Ceryle rudis | reverse complement strand
GATCATCCTTGTGGCCCTCCTCTGGACCCGCTTCATCAGGTCTATGTCCTTCCTGTGCTGAGGTCTCCAGAGCTGGACGCAGTACTCCAGGTGAGGTCTCACCAGAGCGGAGTAGAGGGGCAGAATCACGTCCCTCGATCTGCTGGCCACACTTCTCTTGATGCAGCCCAGGATGCAATTGGCCTTCTGGGCTGCAAGCGCACACTGTTGGCTCATGTCCAGCTTTTCATCTATCAGCACCCTCAAGTCCTTTTCCACAGAGCTGCTCTCCAGCACCTCGTCTCCCAGCCTGTATTGATAGTGAGAGTTGTTCCGACCCAGGTGCAGGACCCTGCACTTAGCCTTGTTAAACCTCATGAGGTTCACCCGGGCCCACCTCTCCAGCTTATCCAGATCCTTCTGGATGACATCCCGTCCCTCAGCCTGTCGACAGCACCACTCAGCTTGGTGTCATCTGCAAACCTGCTGACAAGAGCCTGTGAATGCGATGCTTCCTGTAGTTGGAGTAGGAACGCTTCATCAAGAGTTTCCTCTTGATAGGGTGGCCTGTAGTAGACTCCAACCACAAGGTTCCCCTTGTTGCTTTGATTTCTGATGCCTACCCATAAGCTTTCAACCTGCTCGTGGCTATTCTTTAGGGAAATCTCCTCACATTCAATCCATTTCTTAACATACAGTACAACTCCTCCACCCCTCTTTCCTCTTCTGTCCCTTCTGAATAGCCTGTAACCATTAATAGCTACACTCTACTCATATCATTCATCCCACCATGTTTCAGTAATGGCCACTACGTCATAGTCTTCTAGTAGTATGGTGGCCTCCAACTGCTCTTGTTTGTTGCCCATGCTTTGTGCATTCGTGTAGAGGCCCTTCAGCTGTGCCATTGGCAGTATCTTTCCAGGGAAACACCCCTTTATTCCATTGATGTGTTTCCCTATTGTCAACTATGCAGCACCCCTATGGTCAAGCTGGGGTGCCCATAAGCACTTTAGAGCATCATTTCAATAAAGCATAATTACTGTGGTAAACAAGTTATTTTTAGTTATTTCCCAGTATGTGACTACAATCAGATCTTCTGCCCTTGGGCAAAAAGCCCAGGTCCTCCTGACACCGAACAAAAACCCGTGCAAGAGTCTGAAGCGTTTGTTCCCCGGCTCGCAATACTGTGAAGAGGCAGGAGATGGCAGAAGGAAGCCCTGAGATGGCTACCCACCAGCCCAGGTGGAAAAGCTCTGCCCTGGGGAAGAAGTGGACACATCTGACATCTTTGTGAAGGTGGCTTTTCATCTTTTGAAGTGTCGTCTTTAACTTGGTGTATTATGTTTCCTTGACACCAGAAGTACTGAACAATAGATGAACACGGTGTGGGAACATAAAACACTTAATCCGGTAATGAGTTGGGGTGCAAATTTCTCTTTTACCCTATTTTGCACTGCTTTTGTAGCCATGGCTTTTGTGGCAATCTTTGGAGAGTCACATTCCAAAAGACAGCAACCCAGTGAATTCTCAAAAAATGGATGAAACACTGGATTTGGAACTCTTGTGTATGTTTTAGCCTGGCACTTTGTTTAATAAGACCTTCCTACATTTCTGCTAGCAAGAGTTCATTTGCAAGTTGGTCCCACCACACCACCAGGAAGAAGGAACAACAGTACAGTGCCAGTCACACTTGCTTTCATTCCATGTTAAGCTGTCAAAGGCAATGTTCCTTCCATTTTAGTGAAATCACAAAATCCTTTCATCCATATGAAACTTTAAAGAGGGGTAATTAGATTTTGTCAAAGCCTGCAAGGCTGAAGACAGAAATATTATTTGATCCTTGAATGTCTGTTGCTTTCCCTCTATCCTTCTCACTTGACCAAATATCTAAAAATGAGAGTCAGCAGCTAAACTGATCTGTTCTGGAACAGCTTGTAATGGCAATGGCCATGTGAGCAGTGACCGCAGCTATATCTCTCAAGGTAACTGGAGGTTCCACAGCAGAGCTATTGCACGGTGGATTGACTAAGATACGCCCCTTCTCTAGCTTCTCTGCTCTTTCATATCTCCCTACTTCAATGTACCTGGAAGGCCCAGTACTCAGAACAGCCCCTGCTATCACTGTTTTTATGTCAATCTCCTCTTTGCGCCCTTCTTCTGCCACATACAGTGTGGGCAAGGAGCAGGGAGCTTTCACTGGGTGTCTCCCATCTGGCTGCTTCTCCTGGTGTGTCTGCTGCCTGCAGCACCCCAAGGTGATGGCAAGGACAGGCAGTCTCTGCCCCCAGGATTCTTTGTGGAGCTCTGCATCACTGCAAACTTCTCATAACAGCAGTAAGAATCGAGAATAGTGGTCAATAAGAACTGAAAATAGAGGTTCTCACACTCAGTTGCACTAACACCAGCCATTACTGCACTGTCAGAAAGGTGTTTACCTAACTGCACAGACTGAGACCAAGGCCGCTGTCATTTCTTAATTAATCCATTTTGTTCAAGAAGGGGCAGCAAGTGGCTACTCGCATTTTTACAGGAGCTAAACCTCTTAAATGGGTCTGTCCTCTTTCCCAGGCCCAGGTGACCGAAACAGGAAAACTGCATTGCCTGGATGTCTCATAAAAGGCTGCTCTAAGTGTGGCACCACAAAATGGGACTCCCAGGGCGTGCCCGCTCAGCTCACTGTCCACTGACGTTCTCGCCCACGCTCTCACTGGCCTGATAAAGGGTGGTACAAATTGAAGTTGTTTGGGCCGTTAAATAAGACCAGCTGTGTTAATTTTATCTCCACTCAAAACAAAGCAAAACAAACACAGAAAGGGCTTGACAAGGGGAAAGAGAAGAAGGAAATCAATAGGGAAATAAATAATGTTTTTTAAACTTCTAAGAGGGTATTAAAATAATGCAGATTAAAGAGCAAACAAAAGCTCTGAAGCAAGCTGACGGTGTCCTTTTAAGTGAACATGTGTGGGTTTATACATTCACATATGCCCTACAGGTGCACTTGCCAGCTACCCAACCAGACTGTATAAAAAGTATGTGTGATTTTCCCTCCTTTCCCTCCACCCTACCAGACATGTTTACTATAAAAGAAGCTGAACAAGTTTGGTCTCTTCCTAATAAAAACTGTTAATTATTTCAAGCATACAAAGATTTGTTCCTTTCCTTTTTCTCTTAAACTAAAATGACTGGTAAGATGTTCTGTTTGTTATTCTCACTACTCCAGCCATCACCCTGGTTTTTAGACATTGACTAGAAATTTAGTAGGAAAATGGAATCACTACCACCTCTTCAAATAGTTTCCTTGGCTTTTGGCCTCAGTTTCTCAGCATAAGTCTGTGAGAATGTTGCTGATACTCTTTGATGGAGTTAAAAGCTGTCAGGACATGGGTGCCGGAGCAAGTCTGAAGGACAGTTCATCCTGATGTTTTGCATCATAGACCAAGTCTGTCACTCTGGGATTGAAGGAGTGAGCAAAAAAGTGCACAGGAGACCTTATTGCCCCTCTCCTCTTGAGGCTGGCCGGGAGGGTGTCATGTCCATCAACAAGAATGACTGGGGCTAGGGAAGTGTAGAAAAGTTGAACCACGGCATGCTGATGGGACTCAATGCAACCTGGCTGCAAAGGTGGTGGTTTTGATAAGAATGACACATCCATCAAGTATTTCCTGATCTGTCAGTCTGGTAACTTCCATCAGGACCCTCATTTCTCACCATATGGAAAAGCACAGGATTATCTCATTGTTAAAATTAAAGAAGCCACATAAAGCTGCTTTAAGAATACCCAGAGCCTTGTGATATATCCACATTATTTTATATTAAATCCACAGAAGACTGGACGCATTGTCCATCCAGTAGATTGTCACATTTTGGGATGAGTCTTGTTACTGTACTGAAAGTGTCATCCTTTTTCATAAAAACTCCCAGGCACTATTGTGTCCAGTAGAGAGTAACCCCTATCAGTATCTGGCATAGCTGGAGCTGAGCCAGTTGTCTGTGCAGCAGCGACCATTGTAAAAGTGAGAAAAAAATAACAAAATTAAGAAAAATATAGTTTCAGTAAGCAATGAAAGGAAGAGTTGCTATTGGTGATGCCCATGACTACTCCAGCTGCCTAGACATCAGAAGAGAGACAGAGAGGCAGAAAGATTTTTTTTAAAGATTTTACCTCTATCCTATTTGTAGGTGCACTTCTCCTAAAAATTTGTCTCTGCAAATGATTCCTAAATCTCTCACTATCTCTTTCTCTATGTGATTCTCATTCTAACACTTCACTTCAACGTCTCTGACAATCAATCAGTAATGTCTAAAACTAATTTTCTGTCCATCTTCCGCAATTTTTCCGCTGCTCTTAACTTCATAATTCCTCTGGCCCATGATCAGGGAACATTTTAGATTCTGCTCCTTCTTTCAGTCACTGTATGATCCCAGTCTATTTCGCTCCTCCTACATTCATCCTTTCTCTAAGGCTAAGGCTCATAGCAGGATCCCACCATTTGAACTTCTTCTGTAATAATGTGTTCTCCAGTCATGTTCCAGCACTACTGCTGCCTTTACTTCCATTCAAAACACCGAGATCAGAGCAATGTTCCTGGCTTGTTGCTTTGGCTGCATCATCACTCTCCTGTCCTTCCAGTGGCTTCTCATTTTTGCACACAAGCATCTTATCTTTGCCTTTAAGATCTTTCACATTTATCCTCACCCTATCTGTCAAATACATTGGTCTATCAAACTGTCAGGTCCTGCCTGTGATCTGACAAAGATGACAGCCTTGATCACCAAGTCTGCTTCTTCCGCAGCCACCTCTATGCTTTCATCTGCCTGTCCTTTATGCATAAGGAAAACTACTAAGGAGAATTCTTAATTAAACCTCCCCTGAGGGCTTCTGTCTGGGGACAGAGAAATAAATTCCATAACTCCACTCCTGCACTGGCCAAGAAAATGCAAAGCTGTGATTTCAGCATACCTGCTAAGCCCTGTTCACTTCATACTTATCTTATTCTTTCATTTAAATCCCACTGAATTCATCCATCATGACTGACATGGAGAGGAATTGTATTCTTTGCTATCTGTCTCCAACTTGCACACCACACAGGAACCCTTGCTACTTATGGAAGTGGTAGTACTGACTGTGAGGAATGTCTCTTTGGAATTGTTACTAAGGAATCCAAATCATCTTATTTTTTGTAAGGATAGGGGACCAGGTCTATGAAAATTATTGGGTGCCTAACAGTGTTTAGAAGCCTAACCTCCCAAGGAATTCAGTAGCAAGTTAGGTACCTCATGGAAACTAGACAAACTTTCCCCTCCAGCTCTACAGGTAGGTCTTTGAGGCCTCAAACCTACTAAAGGCTGTGGGTGGCTAGCACTGCCTACGCCCAACTACAGAGTGTGGGCTTTCATATAACTGTATCTCTTCCAAGTTGGGAAGCTCATTTTCTGGGACAGTGCTGTGTTAGTCTCAGATGGTCCTGATTTCTTCATCTGCTTTCTCTGCCTTACACAGAGTTATCCTCTTTCTCCTTAGTTTCTTCTTCTTCGTATCCTCTTTTATTTCTTCTTCTGCCAGTCAGCGACTGTCACCCTTAGATATAGGCACTATCCTATAGCCATAGTAGTATTCCTGCTTGCACTAGTGACATGGTGGTCAGTTCCAGTTCAGCTTGTCTCTTGTAAGGTCTTGCTCCCTTAGACTAGTTACATGTTATGAAAGGACTGCTTCATGCCCTCTGCATACAAGCTTTTCCATTATTGTTGCTCAGCTGCCACAATCAGGACCTGCCTTTTAGGTAATGACCTGGTCACAGACTCTAGTGTTGCAATGATTAATTTTACTGAACAAAGGTGTTTATTCCCAGCTATCATTATTATTCTGCTTGCTTAGGTCTTGGGAACCTCTTTAGGCTGTTGGCTTGATGCACTCCAGGAGAGGTTACAGCCCTGGATTGCTCAGGCCTTTGAGACAGCTAATGGATATTAATGACTATACTCATTGTTATATAATTGCAGAGTATGGGGAGGCTGTTATACTCAAGTGGTTTTGGCCACCTCCCCTTCTTTCACAGCGGCCAAAGTCTTGTACCTGAACTGTTTTGCCTAACAAAACCATGGTCTTTCTGGCCATTTTTCATTTGCTGCTTCTGCTGCTACAAATTCTTGGCAATGAACCTTAGTGTAACAAGAGTTATGATATGGAGTTAAATGGCAGAGTATGGAAGAGGTTTTAACTTTATTAACTCTTAGCCACCAAAGTGGAATAGTGTTATATTTGGAATTTTTATTCTTTTGATGTTTCTAGAAATCCCACTGAAACACTGCTGACTAAAGTTCAGTCACTCATAAAACTTTATAGATCATTAAAATTTCTGTTTATTCCAGCTCTGAGTGAGATGTAGGTTACACTATTTCAGATGTTACTAACTTTTATTCCTTATGGACCAATAAAAATCAGGCCCGAATTAAATCACAGATATTTAGTTTAGAGGTCAGCAGACTGCCTGGAAAAATAAATTTTTGTCCCAAAGAAATGACGTTCATTTATTTTTAATTTCATGTCCCTGTGTGTAGAACATGGTCCAAAAGTCAGGTAGACAGAAATCTTTGTAGCTTTGGTAAATTTGTTTCCCATTCTTTATAGGAAGTGATATTTTTTAGTCTAAACCACTAAGTTTAATTCACATACTTCACTTCTCATTCCACTGGGCCTTGTACCCTGACTGCTCACAGTGAGCACACACAAGCTTACTCTCCTCCCATTCTGGATAAACCAAGTCCCCAAAAATTAAAACCCTTGAGATTTCTGGATTACAAATACTGTTTAAAGACACATATAAACTGTGTTGTGCTGTTATGGCAAAAAGACCTCTCATGTGCCTTGTGGGTTCTTTGGACAACCTAATCAAGGTCTTTCAGCAACATGTTCTGAGGAGGAATATCTGCCTTAGACAAAGGGATCTGTCATAAGACAGTGAATTTAGTCCTTATGACTTTTCTTCCACTATATTGTGGCTATTTGCTTTTTTTGCTCCTTAACCATAATTATACATCCATTCTTTTGCTCCTGTTTTCCAGTCCTGCTCCAGTGTACTGGTTTCAGTATCTACACAGATCTGCTCCAGGGCAGTGCTTGAGCACATGCATAACCTTCAGTATGTGAGCTGCCTCAGGAGACTTTAGCTAGTGCTTAACTCTAATGAGTTTTTCTGATCAGGGTGTTTAAATATTGAAATGCTGGGAAATATTCAGATAGAAGCATCAGGTAATTATCTTCAGACTCTCTTCATCTCAGTACAAGTGTTCCAGGTTAGTTATTTTTAGGTTCTGGCTGTGGGCAAGTCTGAAAAGTGCCAATGATTTTCCCATGCTAAAACATCTTACTGGTCAGTGTGCTCCTTTGCTATTTCAGGTTTCAGTGATGACCAAAATCACATAGAAATCTCGAGCTCTTCCAGGGTTAAAGAGATCTCCATTGGAATCTCTAACATTTAACATGCCATGTTGATGCTTCTCTTCTCTATAGAAACTTTTTTAAAGCTTTGTATAGTAAATGCATGAT
Organism: Ceryle rudis; assembly: GCA_033439905.1. Classification (NCBI taxonomy): domain Eukaryota; kingdom Metazoa; phylum Chordata; class Aves; order Coraciiformes; family Cerylidae; genus Ceryle; species Ceryle rudis. The sequence continues at coordinate 42,447 of JAAGNO010012797.1, read as the reverse complement.
TTACATGCAGTCCATAACTCACCAATTTCAAAGGATCTGCTTTTCTGTCCAAAGAGCTGCATAAATACAACATGTTTTTCCTTTTTTATAGGATTACTTCAGAACAAACACATTGTGTTATGATCAGTAATTAAATCAATAAATCTCTGAAACAGTTCACAGCTTTCTGATTTATTTGAATGGTCAGTGTAACATCTTGTGTTCACATTGTGCTCCTTGAAAATTATATATGACTATGTTGACAACTTAATTTTTACCATGCCATGTCTTTCTCACTTCCTAATGAGAATGAAGACTGCATATAGCTCAACTATTTTTCATAATATACTTCCTGGAGTACTTAGCACTTATGTTTTATATCAACTTTTATTTCCAGTAATGAATTAGCACTTCAGCCCAGAAACCCCTCTGACAAGAGCTTAAATGTATATGTATTTCCCAAGTTTCACAAATAACACATGCAAACATGCACATAATGTACATGTGTGTTCGTCAAGGAGAGGAAGGAGTGTGTAACAAACCCTTTGGATCTTCAGTTCAGACAAGCATGAAGAAATTTGGATGTTTGTTCAAAGTCTATCCAAATATATCTGAATCTTTTGGCTCTGGAAATCAATTGGAAATCTTGCAAGGTCAAACTTTCTCATGAGATTACCTTTAATATCTCTTCAGCTTCAGTGAGGCCAGCAAAAATACCACAGAATACTCTCTTGTCCACTTTTTCTCCAAGCTAAAAATGGAAAAGATGAGGAATGTGAAAATTAAGCAATTAATCAAATTTTTTCCAACCCTCAGGAAAAGGCTTGGTTCAGTTCAAGTTTTTTTCGCAATGTTTCAGGTTTGCTCTTGTTTTATGCTAACTTGTTCATGGAGCCCAAGTCTGTATGTGAATTGCATTCATTCCCGTGGTCAGAACTGCTTCTGATAACTTTAATGGGCTTAATAACAGGTCCATAGTCTTTCAGTCTCAGAGTACAGTGTTTACGAGGGGTTTTTATCCTTACGTGTAACCACATTCTCACTTTATTTCCACTTCCTGCTATTATGGGGTAATTTTTTCAACAACTCTCCTGACAAGTAAAGAAAACACTGCTCTGCAAATCTATTTTAACTCTGCAGAGGCCTACTCAAGCCTATACATTGCACAAATTATGCTGGGCTAATGTGGGATTTCATGTGATGCAGATAAATAGTGCAGGAATTTTGTGTATCAAAATGCCATGCACAGTTTTTCCCCAGTGATGATTCCCTGAAACATTACCTTCTGAATTCCAGGAACTCTTTTGACCTGATCCTGCAAAGATCTTTTGTAGAATAGATGATCTCCTGAAGTTCTTTTCATTTCCTAAAGCCTAGGCTTTGTGCAGATTAGGAAGTTTTTGATTACTTATCAAACAACATTTTTAAAATTGCTATGAACTGTTACCTCAATCTGCATGTAAAAAACCCACATTGTTTGTAATAAATATAATAAAATATGTATTAACATGCAAATACCATTCAGTGTTTGTAACTGAGGAAGGCTTTGAATAGTTGTTGATTGTCACAAAATAAGTGGTAACACCAAATGAAAAGATTCCAGATAGAAATTCCTCTTTCTCCTTCTTCATTCCCCTTTACAGTGGTAAGTCAAATGTCAAGGAAATTATTCCAAAATTAATCTTTTGCCAAAATGCTCTGTAACCAAAATAGAATAAACACACTCATTTTGACCACTTCACAAGAAAGGAAATTAGAGCCATGAAATTGCACAAATTATATTACTGAATTGTTTGTTTTTCTCTGCAAAGAAGTTCATGATACAATAGATGAAAGGTTTGAAATAATTAAGGAAAAAATTATATGGTTTTAAGTACAGATTTTGGATTTTTTTTCAACAAATGTGAGAATGCCAAGTTTTCATTTCTGAAGGTGTCCATGTAGCAATATGCAGAACAGAACTAATTTTTATTTTAGGTTTTAATGCCATCTCTGTTTATTTTCCCACTTGGAGTGAAAAGGAATAATAAAGGGGTTTATTTTTGCTATTTATCTTGCTTTGTTCTGAACACCACTGTTCTTTTTGTCTGGAGTTTGATGATTCAGTTCTTTACAGTCCTTTATACATCTCATAGACAAACATACACACACTATAACAAAGAAATAAGAAGTACTTATCCAAAAAAGAAGCCTTCACTTTTCCAAGAGTTCTCCAAGAGGCCAATGAAACAGAAGGTGTTTTGGACACTCATGATGCAATTAAAATGACTCATTGTATGGTAGTCATTGGCTGACATGAGGCAAGTAACTTTATTGTGATTAGTCCCAGTTGCATTTCATTTCAGCTCCTGAATTTCAGCTGCACTAAATTATTTCTGGTTAGACAAGGGAATAAAGTTATGGAGAAAAATGGGGGAATAACATTATTGCAGCAGTCTACAGAGATGTCTATCATTTGTTTTAAAAGTTACATAGATGCATTTATTTGATATTTTCAAAAGCTTGAGTTTATTTCTTAGTGGCGTCTTTACTTGTCTTCAGTTTTTTTCCCCTGTTCCCAAATTACCACTAAATGGCAATATTCAGCAAGACTTCAATTTAAGTCAGAAAGACCAATGAGAATTTATAACACACTAAAATGTGTGCTTCCCATGAAATTTAAGCTTACTCCTTAGTGTTCCAGGTTTAGTGGGATGGATTTTAGATGTTTTGGACTATGTTTATGTTACTACAAAGGTTACAGTCAGGACATTGGTTTGAAGATGTTCCCAGGATCATCTGTTAGATAGAATTGTTAGAATACTCAATTTTGTCATGAGACAATTAATACTCTCCCAGATAATGCTAAGGTATGATACTGGGGTTAGGACAGGACAGAGGCTTTTCCCAGGAGAAGCATGGACACAGTTGTCCAGTTCTGAGGAGGAAACACGTTTAGCAATCACGAAGTATGCCATGCCACTTGTACCTGAGATTAAGATCTGTCTCATTTTCTCTACTGCTGGGAACAACTGTCCATATGCAGGGCAGGGAGTCAATATGCCTGCTGGAGATGCAGTGGTCAAAGCAGCCAAAGATTGAACTTGAGTGAGTTGCCATGTCTTCTTCACCCACGAAGATCAAGATATATCTGAATTGGATGTGTTTGAAAGAGTGGTGGCAGGTCCCTTACCTGTCATTTGTTTGATAAATGGGCTACATATATTTGCTCATGCACAAGAAAAAAAATTCAGTCATAGCAGATGAATCTTGAATTGATGGAAATGGGATTTCCTGCATATGAAAAATAAATCTAACAGTAATTTTATACTTAGAACTAAACAGCATCTGCATAGATGAGAATGCAATTACATGAGAAAGCAAGTTAGAGATTTTTTTCGTCCCAAAGACTGGCATAACCTGTTATGTTGTGTTAAGCAGTTAGAAATTTATTTTTCCAGTAGTTTACACACTCCTTGGCCACAACAAAGTGGTTCTTTTTCTCTCTTTCTTATATTTCTTTAAGAGAATTTAATCATTATGAGTGTTGCCAGTTTTGTAGCACTGAAAAACTAAGATCTCAGCTTTATCAAAGGTAGGCCAGTGAGTGGCAAGAATGGAAATATGTCATGGTGCACTTCCACTTCTTAGCTCTACAAGGAAAAATGGTCTCTGTGACATTCTGGTTTTCACACCTTCTATGTTAAGAGCTCCTACTATGCTCTAAATGCATGTTTCTTTGTGTATGAGTGTGTGACAGAGCAGATAATGGAAACATTTATGTACCCTTTTCAAAGAGTTTCCTTTTCTTTCTTCAATCAGAATGAGTAGTTGCTGTCCCAATTAGGGAACAGCAGAGGATTTGTCTCCCAGACCCAATGGCTTTCTCAGTATCGGGTGTTCAGGAAGTTGCACCAAAATCAAAAGATCACAGACAGAGAAATCATGGGAACCAACACTGGTTCCTGGATCAGACTGCAGGCAGGCTTTCCTCCATCAAAAGACATCCTGTCTTTTCTTCCCTAGAACTTCCCATCTTTGCTCCTCCTAGGAACCTGTACCACAAAAGTCAGAGGCAACTCTGTGACCCATGACAATCTATCCATTCATCAGCTACTAAGGATTTAAACAATGTCCAACATGAAGTAACTCCCAGTCCTTATTTTACACTTATTTATCTTCAAACTAGGTGCACAGAAGGACAGACATCCTAGTGCCACAGGAGAAAGTACGGGAGGTAGAGAGAAAGGACACTCTTGTCTCTGCACCTGCAGTACAGCATGCATGGCAACCTGGATCTTACACTGGGTACCATACTGAATTGCATCAGAAACATTGACATTGCTGTGATGGGAACAAAATGCACAAATTTTTGACCTGGAATAAAAACAGTTACATATTTCACTGGGTAATGTCAATGATAAATTACCAAACTTGGTAACTAGATTTTACAGAAGTATGAATCTTGTATGTGTCCAGAAGAGAAGATTTAAAGTGAAATGGGATACAGTGTGGTAGGAAAGAATTCCAAATGGCCGCCACTAGCAAAAACACAGTTTGAATCTGTTGTCTAAGCAGAAACATGCAGTTTTCCAGGGTATAAATAGAGTTAGTGAAGTTCTGTGTCAACAAAAGGGCAAAAATGGTTTAAGGTAAGTTAATAGAAGGGCCACAGTTCAGTGCCAATCATTTCAAATCAGCCTGTTCTAACTGCATATCAAATGTACGCAGACTGCTCTGGTTTCAAGATTATTGGTTTGGGATTTTCCAGTGCTCTGTGCTGCTTGATCAGGAACACATGAGACCATAGAAGTGTCAAAGGATACCATTGGCAATATCCCAGTAGCAGATCTTTCCTCTTTTCTCGCACGGTCCATTTAATTGAACACTCATATCAGTGGCAGATTCATTGCAAAACACATTTCTCATTTTTATGCCCTTTTTATGAAAGCTGTAAAGTTATATGCCTAAAAGACTTTGGCTAAAAAATTATGTGAAAATGGATAACTTTTACTTTTCCTAAGCTTGGGGTAGAGTAAGAGGTTCGCATTGTGAATATCCTTGAATATGATGCATTTTTATTAACATTTCTATTTAAAAGCTATTACCAGATGTCTGATTAGAAAAGCACTTTTGAAAGATTAAAATCAAAATATCTGCTATCCTTATGCATCTGAGGGGGTCCAACTATTCATACAACATATGTTTGTGAATATTGAAAAAAGGCTGGCTGATGAGTGGTTTTCCTTATATGCCATCCTAAGGATATCGTAAGTACATTACAGAAGCTTTCTGCCCACCAATGGGTGTTCAGAATACTGCCACTACCTGAAGTGGACCAATCTGACAAAAAAATCAGGGCCAAACCCAAGTCCCTATTTTTTATGGAAGGAAAATTCCTGTTGACATCAATGGGAGTTCTGCCTGACTACAAAATAGAGAAATTGGCCCTAAATGATATCTCCAAAGGGGGCTTTACTCACGGCATACAGCTGTATTTCATGAGTGAGATCTCCAGGATTCCATTATTCTTTTTTTCCCTGTTAGTGAACTTACTAAGTGAGTCAAAGTAAGAATAATAACTCTGCTCTGGGAAGTGAGTTTAAAATGTGTGGCACACATCCTACATGTACATGCACAGCTTACAGTCATGTCATTGTTCTCAGAAGGAAAGTTATAGTAATGGGCCACCGTGCTTGCTACAGTAAAATGAAGGGAATTCACAACAGAGTCATCAAAGCAATATAGTGCCATAAAAGTTAACAATGAAAGCACCTATGGTTAGATCCAAAAAGACTTAGGCCCCTGAAAAGGGTTTGGTTTGGGTTTTTTTCAAATCAGTTCTTTTTATCCAGTGACTTCTTAATATAGTATACAGAAACAGTTCTCTGAAAGTGAAGCTCAAGAGTCCAGGACTCATCCTTCAGGAAATTGCCCAGAATCTCCCTCTTTTTCTCTGGCCACATGAATCTTGGCTCTTTTTTTTTTGCATTTACCTTGACAAAATGGACTAAGATCACTTCTCTGGGCTCCCCCACAGTCCAAGACACTCTGGGAGGAGACTTGAATCTGCATGCCCTTAACACAGAGACGGCAGGAATCTAGATTTCCTACACCTACAGGCAGAAGGCTCACATCGTTAGATTATTATATAGAGGATGGGGAGGGTGTCTTTATGCTCTAGCCTTATAATGAAGGTGGCACCCATAGACAAATTTTGTGAGGAATGCCTTTGTCAGTACATTTTGAGTAGGTCCTTCTCTCCCGATGAAGTTTCACACTGTGTGCTGGTGAGGAGGTGTTTAAGTTCTGAAGCCCAGGTGAACTTAAGTACAGCATCTGTCCAAGGCTACTTAGTTTACTGGGGCAGTCTTCTCCCACATGCTCCATTTTTGTCCTTCACCATTCCTGACACATGAGCTGATGCAGAGTGTCAAGTGGCTCTCAGCAGCAGCCCAACAGCAAAATTCACAGAGGAGTCCTTTGTCACCAGTAAAACCCCAAAACCTTGGTCTTTGCGCTGCCTATAGACACTGGCAGATAGGATGGGAAGAAAACCAGGTGAATGAACCCAACTATACATAAACTCTCTGTTTAATAAATTTTGCTCCACAAATGGGGAGTGCTAAGCCAGCACGCCCTGTTCAGTGACTGCCACATGAGGTTTTCTTTTCCAGTACCCCCCTGATACAGATCCTATAACACAACATGGGTTCTGGGCTATGAAATCTACACATTGGTGTTTCAATGAACAAAGCACTGAATGCAGCTTACAGAGAACATAGACTCATAGGGCAATGAGACTGCTGAGTAACAACATATGTTTTTCTTTCTGATCTTCATTTCTTCTGGCATCACCAGCTAGAATGTTATTAAAATAAAAGTATGGGTCAAAAGTATGAAAGGAATGGAAAAGTAAGAATTCTTTTCAAACATCATTGAACATTCACCTTGAAAATGTTGGGGCTTAAATACCAGGATCTGCATTAGAAATAGCTTATCACCATGAGTCAGAAATCCTGTAAGGAACAGGACCTTAGTAATGCTTATTTATGTTCCTTTACTGTCTAAAGTGGTTAGTGTCGATGTTGGCTGGACTGATCTCAAGCTGCGTGTGATAAAGGTCTGACAGTCCAGTGACATGCTTACCACATAGTTCATCCACATGCCAGTCAGTTACCTGGGAGCTACCACTTTGAAGGCCTCTGAGTCTCCTTTTTAATAATTAAGATACATGATTACGGATCAAAGCATGGTACTTTAATTCAGCAGCTGAATGGGCTGCTGCCACCACAGTAATGCTTGTATCTTCCAGGTCAGGAAGTGGGCCGTATGAGCACAGTCCAAAGAGGAAACACACATCTATATCAACATTTTCAGCGTTACTGCCAGGCCAACCTTGTAGAGAAGTTTAATAAGATTCTGAGGTGTATCATCCATTCCTCACAGTTTTCTGTCATCAGCAAACTCCGTGAGGGTACACTCTGCCCCATCATCCAGATCTTTAATGAAGATGTTAAGCTCCTTTCTTCATAGACTGAAAAAAACTTGCAGTCTTTGCAAACTGTGACTTGATTTTCATCATCTATTGATGAGTTCTCAACAAGGGCACAGGTTTCAGATCAGTTCCTGGTTAAAGTTAGGTATCTGCCAAAGAGAAAAATCAATTAGTATATGGAGTTATGTTTTGAAAATTGATGCAGAAATTTCCCTGACATTGAAATGAACATCAGAAGTGCTTCCAGCTAATGGGATCAAACTGACCTCCTAAAGCTGAAGACACCACAAGTGTTTCGCCTTCACCCGGATTCTTTCACAACATGCTTCTTGCAGGAAAAAAACTCTGGTCAGCCTTCTGGAATCAGTGAGCCTATAATGTAGTAGGCCTGGGTGGCAGCCAGAAAATGATTGCCTTCGGAGGATTATGGGTAATGCCTTGCTAATTAACTCTAATGGTAACCTGGTAATGGTTAATAGTGGGTTAGGCATTGCTTGCCCATCTGTCAGATGTTATCCGTTCAAGGAGAAAAATATTTCTAAGGTGATTTCACTTATGGTTTCAACATATTCTAAATGAACAATCTTTGTTCTCCCACAAATGGTATTGTGTTGGATAACACAGTTGACAAGGTTTCATAAATCCTTTTCCAAGTTCAGTTTAATTACAGTTCAATATTCTTTTGTTTCTATTAACCCAGGTAAATAAATAGAGTGAACTGGCAATTTTGAACTGTGATATATGGCATGGTCCCCAATGTACTGGCACACACAGAATTCTTGCAGATCACAAATCTGCAAGAAACATATTTGAGTCTTCCAACAAAATGTCATCAAATCTCTGAAGGAATCCATATTTATATTTTGCATGGTGTGCCTCAGCTTCACATTAGAAGCAGGCAGACTCTAAAGCAGCAGGCTTGAAACAGAGGGAGAGGGAAGATTCCTCTTTTGAATCTTGTTCTTTCGAAGTACTAGAATTGCAACTTATTTAAACTAATTTATTGTCCGATGAAAGGAATTCTTTTTTTTTTTCTCTTCTTTCGCTTTTCTACAGAAATCCTCTGTTTTTTGTTATAAAATGTTCTTCCATATTTTTTCTCCACTACCTAATACCCCAGTCCTCTGCTAATACAATGCATATTTCACAGTTCACTTTGTCTCTCTGTGGTGAAAACCTCTTTTAATCTCTAACTGGCAAAGACTCACCATAAAATTTAACAGATTTCAGTGAAATACGCTATCAAAGAAACTTTTAAAAAACTAAGCTGTTATAGAATAAAAAAAACCCCAACTGCTTCAAATATACAAATCAAAGATTGAGGCCAAGAGGTCACTTTTTATAAGAGTATATCTCTGTTGTCCCATTTTAATCTATTCTGGAATATGCTGTTTAACACATTTACACAGGAACTGGATGAACAAGAAGGCAGCAATACTTGCAGATCATATAAAATAATCTAGAGTAGCCATAATCAAGATAAATTCAAAGAATTGCGGAAAAATTTCTAAATATTCTAGAGCTAAGAGAGAAAATGGAATTGAAATTTACTATTGACAAGTATAAAGCAATGCACACAGGAAAGATTACCTTACAGTTCATTAATTTATTAATTCTCACTGTTAAGGAGTGATGGTGAATAATTACCTACAAAAAAATAGTGTAATGCTCAGTAGTGATCAAAAGGACAGCTAGAATATTGGGAAATATTAGGAAGATAACTGAGAGAAAAATACTCCAATATGATTCATCCAGCACATAAATGTTGAATACAATATGCAGTTTTGGTTCCCAGAGAATATAATAGAAATAGAGAAAATATAGGGAAAAGTATCAGGGTGATTAGATTGAAACAGCTTCCATACATGGACAGATTAGGAATAGTTGGACACTCTTAATCCTGGAAAAGAATCCTGATGCCTTGGAGGAGATTATGGGCAGGGTTAGTGAGGTAAATTAATTCAGTGGCCTAGACAAATACATAGAAGACATCACTCACAGCTACAATAAGTAATGATTGGGGTGAAACCTCTGGCACATGGACACTGTAATCTGCTGACTACCAGAAGTTTGGAGAGTATAATGAGGAAAGATAATACTTGCATTATTCTTTAAGTATGTTTTCCTAGGCATCAGTCTTTGGTGGTGCTAAAATAGATGGACTGGCCTTATGTGGTAGTTCATTTGTTCTTGTTATCATGTTAGGTGAGATTCAATTCATCTCCCTTTGGATAAGGGTTTTTAAAATGAAGAAACCTACACCTGAAGTTGTCACCAGTGGCTCTCATTCTGTAGAGAATCAGGCATTTTTAGGACACGATTCACCCAAACTAATTTAGACACCTACCTCAGAATGAGATGAATCGTAGTCTACAAATGTTTGTTTATGGAAGCCCCTATCAACCTCCACCCCACAGCCTTTATTGCTGAGTGTGATGCCATATGGTCTGTGACATCCCTTTGGTCAGCTGGGGTCAGCTGTCCCAACTGTGTCCCCTCCCAGCTTTTTGTGCTCCCCAAGCCTGCTCACTGGCAAGGCAGTCTGAGAAACAGAAAAGGCCTTGAGACTGTGTAAGTGCTGCTTGGCAGCAACCAAAACATCCCTGCATTATCCACACCATGGATGACAAAAATCAAAATCATAGCCCTATACCAGCTACTATGAAGAAAATTATTTCAGTCAAACCCAGTACAAATTGGAGTAAGCAAAACTTCCAATAGCTGATCTGTACCTACTATCTCCACTACACTCTACAGAAAAGGTTTTGCTGCACTCCTGGTCAAGGTATCTACAGCATAATGAAATAATTCCTAGGATTCCTCCAACAGGGATTGGTGAAAGTATAAGAGCAGTCCATTTTGACAAAGCGTGTCAGCACTAGTGACAAACTGAGTTTCATATGCATGTTAAACTTAAAATGCAAAGTCAGAAGACTATCTTGCTGTCAGTACAGACAGGGACCTCCCAGGATTTGCTTTTTACACAGTAATTACAAGTAACACTACCTGCTACCTGCACATACATTGTTAGCACACAGGCAAAGAGCTGTCACTACATTTTTCAATGCGCATTTAAAAGCAAACAACCAAAATATCCCAAGTGGTAGACCGACCTCTGTTTTAACCAAAACATTCCACTAAACCCATTGTGACTCTGATTAAAACACAATAAGATTGGGTACACAGAATTTACACCTTCAGTGGTGGTTCAAGTTTCTCTTGTTGCCTCAGTTAAAGCCAAAAAGGATGTGCTGTTTCTTCTGGATTGGCTTAAAAAATAAATAATTTTTTTTTTTTCATGGCGTTTTAGAGGGTTTTTTGCCTTCCTGAATCACACTGCATCTGGAATTCTCCACCCTTTTGTTTCGATGGGAGACCCAAATGGAACTAGCTAGCATAACCTTTGGCATCCCTCATTCTTTGGCAATCTGTTTAGGCTAAATAGGTCAACAGGGTGGAGATAGCCCATAAAGTTTCAAACTCTAAAGTTAATAGAAATAGCTGGTGATGTTTTAACACACAGGTTAAGCTCAGGCTCTTGAGCATAAGAAATGTCCAAAGAGGACAGCACCCCTGAACTGGAGAGGGGTAGGGGAAAGACTTTGCATGTTGCAGCCCCAAACCAAACTTTTAAAGCAGGAATTAGGAATGATAAGGAGAGTGTTCTGGACTGTTGTGTTGGCTGCACCTCTAGAGGCAGGGATTCTGAGGCAAAGGCAGAAGAGGTGTGGCTGAGCCCTGTAGACATGTATGATGTGACTCCAATGTTTATGGAAAGAAAACCACAGCCAAATATTTGGAACCTGAGGAGCATTCTCAGCTGCAAATAGAAGCTATTTCAACAAGCAAATGGGTTTCATACTAGAATTTCTGGACCTTTGCTTTCTCCCCAGGCTCCTCTGTGCCCTTACTTCCTCATTCAGACTCTTCTTCCACCACTTACACTTCGTAAAATACATGCCACAAATGCTTTCAGTATATGAAAACTAAGAAATGTCCAGCTGCAAGGGAGTAAAAGCACACCAGACAAACTGCTTCTTCCTCCATCTTTGATATTATTCTTATGTTAATCAAGGAAATAAAATACAAGGAAAAAATTTTCTTTGTGCAAACTACATTTTCAGTACTTACATGTTACAAGGTAATGATAATCCAAATCACTATCTACACCAGCACAATGGCACCTGAGGGCATATGAGTAAACTTGCTCCTGTAGTGTCATTCATCCCAAATGCCTCCTACTTTCTTTGGAAGTTTCAACGATTAGAATGAGGACTATAAGGCTTCTTCTCAAATTTGTTCTAAGTAAGTCATGTCATATTAGTGACATTGCAAAAATTCTTTGTAGATAAAACCACAATCTTTGTGCATCAGACACCATGTGGCTACATGATATTTTAGTTTAATCTAGATTTTGAAAGTCTACTGTATTCAGATATTAGGTAGCAAACTGTTTTAATAAAAGAGACAGTCAAATTTAAATATTTCTGGTTTAAATCATTAGCACAAGGGAAAGCATAGAGCATAGACATCTATCTGCGTATGAATGCAAGTGTGTGTTTGTTCTAGAACACATATTCATAGTTAAAAGTAATAATTCTAGTAGAGTCAGTTTGTTTTAAAATGGGATGTGGCTGGATAGTCATAGGGAATTTGGGATGTCCATGGTGACTATAGAATGAAAAAACTGACATTGCTGGTATTGTTTTATACTTTCAAAGTTCATCCAATGTAAACATTTCCTTTTTTATTTTAAAGTCGCTGGTGCATTTGTCAAAATCTTGCTGAGTTTATACACTATCAGACTTAACTTTGTTCATCTCAGTTCATTCATGATTTCAGTGCTGTCACATGCACAGAATTCCATATTGGCTGCACATGTTTATATACATGGATATACATTTTTAAACTAGCAGTATGAGTTTGTGTACACCTAAATTATGTGAAAGGTCCCGACACATAAATAGCTATAAAGTACATAAATCTAAAATTCCCAGTAGAGCATGCAAAGTAGTTAACCTACCAATATATAGGCGCATACCAGTTTTGTGTACTGAATGTATTTGCACTAAGAATTAGATTTTCCACTCTAGCTGGTCTATATCTGGAGATGGTGGAGAAAAGGGCTTCAAAAAAAAAAAAAAGAAAAAGCTGATTGTAATTTGTAATTTCTTAATCCCAGGAGATCTGTATTTAGAAGTAGGTCTTTTTATTTATCCAATGAATGAAAAGCCTCAGTAAAATACCTCAGTGTCAGCCTTCTCATGACAAATGGCTTTAATCTATTTCAAGGGTGAAAATGTGATCAATGCACAAGGTATTTACATAATCCCCCCATGATCGTTCTGCAGTCAGAGGACTCCCTTGCATCAGGAAACCTCTTCTCATTGCACTGGTTATTTTCAATTAATTTTATATCACATAATCAGACAGAAGGATTTAACCAAGATGGTTCTAGGTAAATCATTCCATACATCTAAAAAGTTGCCCTGGATGCCATACTTCACTACAAAGACCTTGATTCCTTGATTTTCTCTTTCCAGAATTTGACTTTCATCTAAGGAAAACTGTGATTTTATTCAATCTTCTCATATACATTTTAATATACTTAGTCTAACACCACTATTACAATTTAAAGGCTTTGTCAACACATCCATTAAAAACATTGTTTTTCAGAAATATCAGTCTCAGTCAGAAAATTACTGGTTGACAACTGGCTGAACATGAGTCAGCAGTGTGCCCAAGTGGCACAGAAGGCCAATGGGATCTTGGCTTGTATCAGGAATAGT